>JADLZK010008250.1:0-162562 GCA_015847255.1 Hyparrhenia diplandra | reverse complement strand
CGAGCTCCCTTGAGACGAGCACGTGCCGAGAGCGACTGCGAGAGGCTCGACCGCTGCCTTCAGAAAGGGGAGTAATGGAGTGCGAGGGTTGGTCAACAACTCTCGACAACCCCAACCACTCCACGACGGACGCTGTAGCCACGTGGAGCCTACAGCTACAGGGAGAGGTCATTCGGCGCCTCGCCATACCCCGCCGGCCCAACAGCTCCGTCACCGGTGTCGAGCGGTACATACGGGTACGCCCCATCGACGGTATGGAGCACGCCCATACCGAGAGGACGGCCTCTCCAACCGCGATTAAGAGACAGGGCGGCGACCACCCGCCCCGAACCCGATTCCCGCGTCACGGCGACGACCAACCCCAGCATCCAAAGCACCCGGAGCTCGAAGGAAGCTCGTGCGCGCCCAGCTCATCCGGGAGCTCTTTTCTTGCATCCAACACTCGCACATGTATTTTCACTTTCTTTAAGTCCTCAACTCGATGAGAGCTCTCGAGCCTTGCCCCTTGCGACTAAAAAGGGGAGGCAAACCCGGTTGAGCGGGGGTTCAAGATTACAACACCCCCGCACCCGCACTCACACACCCACTCGATATTGGCGCTGGCCTCAATCACGAGGGGACTTGGGAGCCCCCTCCCTCGATCTTGCTTGTACTAAGCCCCGGTATGAGCATTTGAGCTCGGATAGTGATCACACCGGACTAGGGAGCGATTTGCCCCGAACCAGTATAAATCTTGTGTCATTGTCTCTAGAGCTAGCCATCGGTTACACGCGTGGCGGATATTATCGTGGACGGTGGTATTAGACCCGCATAGTTGGCGCGCCGCCGGGTAGGGGCAGCGCTAGTGCTGCGAATCTCCACCCGATGGCTTCCCCGCCGGCCGACCAGGCCGCGGCGGCTTAGCGATCGCGCGCTTCGCACCATCGATTTCTCCTCGACGCCGTCGTCGGGAGGTCCTCACCGAAGCCGCTCACCCGCCCACAATGCGTGAGGACATTCCCCCACCTCCCAGACGCCACCGACTCCGGCCCCGACGAGCATGGGCGGGATTCACTTCCGGCCGGCCAGCCCCATCCGCGCCGCCGCGATCGCCCGTCCTCATTAAGGACTGCTCCCGAACATCCACGACGCGAGCCCACGCCAGCTCTGTTCCGCGATGTGACCTTCTCCACCGCCAACGTCGTCCCTACGCCTCACCGGAGAGGGGCGTTGTCGGCCGACGAGTTCACGGCGGCCTATGCCGGGATGTACCCCGAAGGGCCGGCGGCCTTCCACTCTACCGGCGAGCGACGGGCCCGGGCCAGCCGTCCATGAGCTCGAGCCGCGCCCTCGGCGGGATGAGCCTCATGGACTGCGATCCCACGCGTCGGTGCTACATGTGCCACACCCGAGGGTGCGGTGAAGTCCACTTTCGGCGACGCCTCCCAACACACGCCTCGGGACTCCGCCGCCGCCGCCGCGAGCCGCCTCGTCGACCGCGGCAAGGCGTTTCGGCTGGAAGAGCTCGAAGAGCTCGAGCGCGTGGCGACACAAGAGCGCCAAGCCCTCCTCGCGCAGGGAGGCGGGAGCGAAGCCACGAGCACGAGCTCGAGCTTCGGCAACGCCCAAGACCGCATCAGCAACCGACGAGGGCCCCGAGCAGCTCCGGGCCGGTGTTTGGGAGAGCCTCCCAAAACCTCGGCGGCCGCTTCACGCCCTCTGCGCCATTGCCCGCCCCGAGGAGCCCGAGGCACGGAGACCCACTGGCGCTCAAGAGGCTTCTCGAGGAAGCAGCCGTTCAGCGGCGGCGAGCTCGGCGTCCCACCGTCGGGCCGCGGGAAGAGCACGAGGCTCCTCTCATCCCGACGCCCACGCTACGCCGGGCGGATCGGGCGAGAACCGCGACCGCGAGGGACACCATCAACGCCCGCGGGGCGAAGCCGAGGCCGCAAGAACGTCCCTCGGGGCGGCGACAAGAGCCACCGCGGCGACCACGAAGCGTCCTCGCACCTGGCGGCAAGCGGCGGTGGGCGCCGCGACGGCAAATAAGAAGGCAAGAGCTGCAGCCACGCCGGTCGCGCCGCCCGCTGAGCCCGTCTCTCCCAGCGACGCCGACCCAGCCCTCGAGCTCGAGCTCGAGGAGGCCTAAGGCCTTCGGGCTCACGCATCCACGACGCCCGCCGCCTCGCTTCGAGCTCGACCACGGTGCAGAAATCGACGGAGACCCACCCGCCACATGGCCTCGAGGACTACCGCCTCTACCGTCAGGCCGGAGGTGCGACAAATGACTACTTCATCATCCCCCAACCTCCCACTTTACCTTTGCAGATTCGGCACGATCATGGCTCGAAAGCACCTCCCCGGGGGCACCATCCCCAGCGGGAGGACTTGCGAGACGTCTTCATCGGCAACTTCCGGCACCTACGCCCTACCGAAACACGGCGTGGGACCCGAGGGGTCGAGAAGAAGGGGAGAGCCCACGACTACATCAGGGCGCTTCTCCAAGCTCGCAACAACCCCTCGAGGCCTGGGACCCGAGATCACCGCCTTCACCTTCGGCACCACCCTGCGAGACCCCGATCCATGAGCTCGGCGTCCGGGCCCTCAACCGGTGAAGGAGCTCGACCTCGCCACGCGTCACGCGGGGAGGGAGAGGGCGCCCCCTCCGCCGGCCACGGCAAGGGCAAGCCGAATGGCGACGAGGAAGGGGATCGAACTCCGCGAAGGAAGAACAAGAAGGCAAGCGCCCCGACGACAACGACCCGGCGGTTCGCGTGGCGTGCGAGACAAAGCGCCCCACGTGACAAGGGCGAAGGGCGGCTTTCCGTCCCCAAAGAGCACTCTCGACAAGATGCTTCGAGGAGCCGTGCCCGCGCCACGAGGGGCCTGTCAAGCACAAGATGAAGGACGGCCTCCTGAGAAGAAACACGTGATGGGCACGCTGCGTGGCGGCGACAAGGACGACAACGACAAGGCCGCTGCCGCCCCTCGGTCGGCAGTTCGACGATTACGTACATCGAGGATGGCACCGCCAACGTGGGTCTTTGGTGGGGCCGTGACGAGTCCAAGCGCCGGCGAGGAAGCTCACCGATCGCGAGGTCCTCTTCACCGGAACCGCCTACTCGAAAGTACCTCAGTGGTCAAGCTCGGGCGATCACCTTCACAAGGCCGACCACCGACACATCCCGTGCTGGAGATACCCTCCATCGTCGACCCCATCGCCGGCACCTGCGCCTCGGGGAAGGTACCCCAATGGACGGCGGCAGCGGCCTCAACCTCCCTCTACATCCACGCGCTCCAAGCGCTTGGCATCCCAAGGCACGACTCCGCCGTCGCCGGCGGCCGACCATCGGCGTGGTGCGGAAACAGACACAAGCCCCGCTGGGCGGATCGACCTCACACCTCAGACCTCGACAACTTCCGCAAAGGAAGTCCACGCTCGAGGTGCTCCCGCTCAAGAACACCTACCACGCCCTCGCTAGGGCGCCGTTATGCAAAGTTCATGGCCGCCCCCAACTATACCTACCTCAAGCCGGTCATCCCCTCATCACCGGGTCGACTCCACCTTCAAACACGCATTCTGGCCGTGAGGTCGCCGGCGATTCAAGACGCCCGACGCCGCGAGATCGAGATCGGCCAGATGCTGCCCAAGATGGCGGTCTCCGGGCTAGCCGATGACTCCCCGAGCTCAAGAAGGTGGCCAACGCGGCACGACCGACGAGCTTAGCAGGCCGGGGGCACGAGCTCTCCGGCAAGGCTGACAAGGTCGCCGCGACTTTCGAGCCCGAGAAGGACACCAAGGAGGTCAAGATCGACGACCATGACGGCGCACCCTCGCGTGGGGTCCGAGCTCTCTCCCAAATAGAAAGCGAGCTCGCCGACTTTCCTCTACGCGAACCTCGACGTGTTCGCGTGGAGAGCCTCCCCCGGATATGCCCGGCATACCGAGGGAAGTCGCCGAGCACTCCTTGAACATCAAACCCGGCTCGGCCGTGAAGCAAAGGCTCGACGTTTCGACGACGATCGACGCCTTAAGCAATCGCCGAGGAGATAGACAAGCTCTTAGCCGCTAGGTTTATCAAGGAGGTGTATCATCCCAGTGGATAGCCAACCCTCGTATCTAGTTAAGAAGAAGAATGGGAAATGGAGAATGTGTGTTGATTACACGGTCTCAACAAGGCATGCCCGGCGATCCGCTTTCCTTTGCCGCGCATCGACCAAATTGTTGACTCCACCTCCGTGCGAGACGCTCCGTTTCTCGACGCCACTCCCGGCTACCACCGACGATGAACGAGCTCGATCAGCCGCCACCTCCTTCATCACTCCGTTTGGCGCGTCTCGCTCGTGTAACAATGCCCTTCGGTTTGAAAAACGCCGGCGCCACCTTCCGCAGGTGCATGCGAAGTCTTCAAAGAGCTCCTCGAAAGTCGTAGAAGCATATGTCGACGACATCGTCGTCAAGACGCGCCGAAGAGCTCATCCCCGACCTCGAAAGGTCTTTGCCAAGCCCGAGAGTTCTGAGTCAAGCTCAATCCCGAAGTGTCTTCTTCGGGTCCCTCGAGGAAGTTGCTTGGCTTTATCGCCCGAACGCATCGAGGTCAACCCCAAAAATCGCCGCCATCACGAACATGGGCCGATCAAACGCCATGCGTGCAACGACTCACGGGGTGCCTAGCCGTTAAAGTCGCTTCACGCCGACTGGGAACAGCGCCTCCCACTCTACAAGTTGCTGAAGAAGACCGAAAGCGCTTTGTTCGACCGACGAGGCCCAAGAAGCCCTCGACTTCCGGCAACTCCTTTGCCGACCGCCCGCGCTCGCCGCGCCCGCCCCCCAACGAACCGATCCTCCTATACATCTCGGCCACCTCGAAGGTGGTGAGCACCGTGCTCGCCGTCGAGAGGGAGGAGGAGGGGCACGCTGGGCCAAGGCACAGTGCCCCGTACTTCATCACAAGTCCTCACCGACACCAAGACTCGTTACGCCCGCAAAGAAAAGTCTGGGTGGTACGCGTTCTGTCGATCACCCACAAGAACTCGCACACTACTTTGACTCCCACCCGGGCCACGGTCGCCTCCAAATACCCGCCCGGCGAGGTCATCCGTAGCCAGGGGTATGGGGCCGCATGGCCAAGTGGGCAATCGAGCTCATGGGGGCCGACGATCACCCCTCGCCCCCGGGGACGCCATAAAAGTCTCGTGCCCCGGGCGACTTCACGCTGAGTGGACTGAGGTCGAGCAGCCACCCGAATCCGACGACATTGAGTGCGGACGCCGCACTCCGACGGATCCGTGAAGAAGTATGGCACCGGGCGCCGGGCTTTTCACCTCCGAACAAGGTGCGCATGAAGTACTTTCGATCCGCCCGCTCGATTGTCCAACAACGTGGCGGAGTACGAGGCTCGTGAATGGTTTATGACATCACACCGAACTTCCGGCATTCGGCACCTCGAGGTCGGGGCGACTCGAGCTCGTCAAGAACCAAGTCATGAAAGAGGTCGATCAAGCGCCAACCCGAAGATGATCGCGCACCACCGTAAGGTCCGAGTGCTCGAGGAGCACTTCCACGGGCTCGAGTCAACCACGTCCATCGCCACCTCAACAACGACGCCGACGGCCCGCCAAACTTGCATCGCACCGCCTCCGGTCCCCGCCGGCGTCTTCATGCACGAAAGCGGCACAAGCCGCCGATACGGCTCAAGGGTGAGCCCGCCACGGCGGGCGCGAGGAACCGATCGGCCCGTGGCCGGGTTCAGACCCTATGGAGTTAGACTCTCCTCGAAGCTCTCCCAAAGACGAAGGCACCGCCTGCAACGAGCTCAAGCCCGGCCGGCTCGGGCAAAGCCTCGGGGCCGGGTCAAATACAACCGCGATGGCCCTCGGGCTCGATCGGGCGGATCCCACCGGCCCAAAGGGTTCAAGGAAGGAAAACTCCCCTGGGCAAGAGGAGTCAAGGCACTCGCGCGAGCGAAATCCTTCGCCCCTCGTCGGAGAAGAGCTCTATCGACGGGGCCTCGGGCTCCTCCAACGCCGCATCACCTTCGAGCAAGGTGAGGAGCTCGTCAAGGAGATCCACGGCCGGCGAATGGCCACCACGCCGACCCTCGAGCTCGTCGAAGGCATTCCGCCAAGGCTTTACTGGCCGACCGCCGCCGCCGACGCCATACGAGTCGCTTTGACACCGCGAAGGCGCCGTTCCGCCAAGGTGCGCACCTCCCGCCGCCCTCCCTCAGACGATCCCGCCACCGCCATTCGCGGTCCGGGGCCTTGACATGGTGGGACCTTTCAAGAAGACGGTCGGGCTACACGCACCTCCTCGTCGCCATCGACAAGTTCTCGAAGTGGATCGAGGTCATGCCCATCGCGCGATGCCGAAATAGGAGACCGCCAAGTTTTTCACCGCATCATCCACCGCCGGAATCCGTTGACGGTCACTAACGCCACATTTTTAACGTCAACATTCTACCAATAAGGGGGGTGAAACTATACCTTACTACACACATATACATTTATTATTGACATAATTCCACTTGTAGTGCCAAAATAATATTGTGCAGATTTATATGAGAAGCAAGTGGAAAATACACCAAAAGGCGCCTCCCCGAAAGCGCATTACTAGAGAATATCAAGCCCAAGGGAGGAATGGACCAAACACGTAGAAGCTGGGCCAAGCAAACATCGCCACACAACTTTCAAGCCCAACACGCCCCTCGCAAGGTCTGCCCGAATCGAAGCCGAGACAGTGCGCTGCACCACTGTGCGCCGCACCCATCCCGAGGCTATTCAAGCCTGTGTTTGGCGAGGCGGTTTGTTACCTTCCAAAACCGGCTATGCGATTGGGATTGTCGGTTCAAGCTGATTTGGAAGGTGTTCAAGGACGGTTTTGGCTCTTTCCATGTGGGAGGGACGTTTTCCAAAGAGCCCCCTCTCCTCTACCTATAAAAAGGAGGCCCTCTCCCCTCATTCAACACACACCACACAATGTAGCCCCTCTCTTCTTCTTCTTCTTCTTCTTCTTCTTCTTCTTCTTCTTCTTCTTCTCCCTTCCTTCTTCTTCTTTCTTCTTCTTCTTTTTTTCTTCTTCTTAGTTTGTACTTAGGAGGAGTTTGGCAAGGATTAATAAAGGAGAGCAAGACATTTTGGAGCTATTCGGTATGATCAATTTAGAGTTCTTCATCTTGTTCTTGTTCTCTACTTATCAATATAGTCATGTTCTTGAATTAGAGCAAAGTCCTTATGACATAATCTTGATTGATGAACTAGCATATAGTTTCTATATCATAATCTTGTCTTATGGAACATCGTGCTTAATTTATCATACATACATGTTTAGACCAAGAGCTAGATCAATATGATGAGTTCTACCTAGAGTTAGACTTGGTTGATGTTGGGTTGCGGGATTGATAGCCGTTCCTTCGGGCGGTGCTGCAGTAGAAGGACCCTGGGGACGGGTAAGCCTTGTATACACGCCCGGAGTAATAATCACTAGTGTAGACGTGGTGTCTAGACTAAGGGTTTTCTATCTTTTTGTGGCGCATCCCACGGTTGAGGGGGTAGGCTGGGTTGTGACAACCTTGTCCGTCCCTTGTAATCCCCCACGTTCGGTGTGGCGCCTTGCTAAAATGCCGGTCTCCATCCCATTTGGGCGATTGCTTGTGCCGAAGTAATTCGACAGACCTTGGCTTTCTTGAACTAGAATCTCTAATAGTAAAACATGTGTGTATCTCGCTATCTTGACATGACTATCTAGGATATGCAACTCCTCCATATTAGATTTATTCTCTTATTCATTCTTTTATATTTATCCTTGAGATTGGCTCGAGTGTGTGTGTCAAGTTATCCTATTACCTATCTTATTTTATCCCTATTATGAACATTGGTCTATTATACATTCGTGTTATCTTGACCATGTCCTAATTAGAGACTTTTACACCATGCCTTCCTTTGGGAAAAATATAAATAACGATACCCCGAATACTTCCGAGTGAAATGCTACAATGATAGATCCATGCGCTTTGGATGAATATCTTGTTTGGCAAGATCTATCACCGTTGATAATCCCGTTCGGATCACCGGACACGGTGGTTTCACTTGGGAATGTCAACGGCGCATTTAAGCGCCGTTATTAGAGATGGGTTCTAAACCCGTTTCTAGTGATTGCGCTTAAGAAATGCAACAAGCATTTTCCGCGGCGCCGTTCTTGGGAAGGCGTCGGTTAAAGGGATGATCTATTAGGACATGTTCCCGATAATATGCTTGTGTAGTGATCTTTGTTCATCTTAGGTTTATTTAAAAAAATCTTTTATATATACAAAAATCTTAAAAAAAATCTTATAAATAAAAAGCAAGGACATGTTGTCAAGTTAGTATGCACCTTCTGATATTCTTGTCACTAACCATTTCGAATGAAGACTAAGAAGAACAAAGGAGCACACGATGCTTGAAAACATGGGGGCTATCGATCAATAAGAAAACTTTGATGCTCTTGAACGGAGGAACGCACTCAAAAGGAGACCTCGACCTTGCACACTCGACTTTTTCACGAAAGTACAAGTGTGAGAGGGAGGACGCTTATAATATCAAGTTCCACGTACAAGGGGATCATAAAAAAAGAGAGAGAAAAAAAAAAAAAGAAAAAAAAGAGAGATAAATAAGAGATTAGCCTCCCCTTGCTATAAAGGAAAAAGAAAAAAAAAGAGAGTTGAAAAAAAGAGATATATACAAAAAAAGGAAAAATATAATAAAAGGAGAGAGGAGGCGTAGGGCCCACATGATCAAAATAAACAATGAAGGCACCTCGACTCCACCCTAGCATTGCTTCCATGAAGGGATCTTTCTCTCCCAAGAACTTTGTTGCACTGAGTGAGTTCGGTATGCCTCCCCCTACTCCGGTGTGAGGAAGTCATTACCAAATCAGGATCATCACGCTACCGATGCAGCACTTAAGAACTCTATCCTCAAACTACCGGGTCAAGTACACTCGTGCATGCAAGGTCCAAAAAAAAGGAGAATAAAAAAAAAGAAGAAGGTAAAGGAAAGGAGGAACATCCTCCTTTACACCTTTGTGACCACTAAGGCCCATGGTCCATATACACTACCCGTGTGTATCACCTAAGCCTTGTGGTCCGCTGAGATGGATCATCAAGCTACCACAATCGGGAGTTTCAACATCTTGCCTTCATGCGTGGTTGGTACACATACACTTTCAGTGCATAAAGGTAATAATTCACCAATTCTTTTTTACTCATACTTATCTCCATATATGTATATATATAAAAAAAAATTTCATCATAGAGATAAAACAAGGCTAGACTTATATTGCATCTTTATCTTAGCCTTGTTTGAGTATGAAAAGTTTGGTGAAGCTTTTTTGTCCTCCCTCTTATAGCAAATTTCAAAATAATAATAATAATAATAATCTTGAACACCTAGCTTGCTCGAAATGCTCCTTCCCGCATATGCTTTGAATTTTGGTAATCACGGAGGATGGTAAGTCCACTCGTGAATCTACCATATACCGACCATGCAGGAAAAAGCCAAAAAACACGGGGTGAAACCCGATCCAATGAACATTGAGCTAGCTTGGGAGGACCCTAACAAGGATTTTATCAAACATCATGAGGATCATCACAAGACAAGCTTGGGGGAGTCTCCGGGCACGCTCAAAAGACGATGTTAATCAAAGATCTACTCATAAGCGTTCACAAGCTAGCAACGTTCATAAACCGAAGGTAAGTCAAAAGCTAGCTTGGGGGAGGACTCCCACAAAAGGTAACTCGTATCTCACATTCCATTCGGTTATTTCCTTATCTTATATGAATGATGAGGTATGAGAATAAAAAATAATAATAATAAAAAAAAAAGGGGAAGAAGAGAGAGAGAGAGACTTATTCCACTCCATATATATGTGTTGTAGAAATGTTTAGTTCTACCCTTGTTGAAATGATGAATAGTTGCCCTGCCTTTTATGTTTTTCCCCGTGCCTAGTTTATAATTCGAATTTCTCTAAAGTTTGGGTTTAGTGGCTAAGTCTAAAAAACTTGTCCCGAAAAACCCGATTCATGTGGGTTGCAAGGCTCTATCTAGTCTAAGTTGTTGCCACGTATGATATGGTACAAATGGATTTGCTATGAGTTCGTCCAAAAGAGAAAAACTTGACATCCGGGGAATCTAATTTGAAAGAAAAGAGAAATGATATGGGCTATGCTAAAAAAAAAAAAAAAGAAAAAAAAAAGAGATGAAAAATGGACATGTGTCCGAGGGCGAGCAAAGCCCACATCTCCAAAAAAAAGAGAGAGAAAAAAAACAAGAGAGGAAATAAAAGACAAAAGTCTAGGCGAGCAGAGCCCACCTCTCCAAAAAAAAATTTTATATATAGCAATAAAGCCCATACTTTCTCGAAAAACAAAATATAACTTAAATAAATAAATCCGGATGAGAAAGTTGATCAAAAGGATGAATGAAAAGTATTTACATTATAACCGCTTTATTATCAACCGCCCAAGGCTTTGAGAAAAGCTAAAAAGCCCCACTACGATGAAAGGTAATAAAGGGTGAGCAAAGGCATGCCATTTTATTCAAACTCTAGTAGAAAATCTTAGTATAACCCTGGCACTTGAAAAACATAATCGGCATAGTAGCGACTCCTGATCAACAACCAAGTACTTATCTTTTTTGCTCGAGGACGCGCAAAGGGTGGTAAGCTTGGGGAGTTTGTTGACGGTCACTAACGCCCACATTTTTAACGTCAACATTCTACCAATAAGGGGTGAAACTATACCTTACTACACACATATACATTTATTATTGACATAATTCCACTTGTAGTGCCAAAATAATATTGTGCAGATTTATATGAGAAGCAAGTGGAAAATACACCAAAAGGCGCCTCCCTCGAAAGCATTCATCGGAGAATATCAAGCCCAAGGGAGGAATGGACCAAACACGCAGAACTCGGGCCGAGCAAACATCGCCACACAACTTTTTCAAGCCCAAACACGCCACCGCCAAGGTCTCGGCCCGAACCGAGCCAGACAGGTGTGCGCGCTTCCACTGGTGCACTCGCGCCCATCCCGAGGCGGTTCGAGCCCGTGTTTGGCGAGGCGGTTTGTTACCTTCCAAAACCGGGTCTGTGCCGACGTTGGATTGTCGGTTCAAGCGGTTTGGAAGGTGTTCAAGGACGGTTTTGGCTCTTTCCATGTGGGGAGGGACGTTTTCCAAAGAGCCCCTCTCCTCTACCTATAAAAGGAGGCCCTCTCCCCCTCATTCAACACACACCACACAATGTAGCCTCTCTCTTCTTCTTCTTCTTCTTCTTCTTCTTCTTCTTCTTCTTCTCCCTTCCTTCCTTCTTCTTCTTTCTTCTTCTTCTTTTTTTTTTCTTCTTAGTTTGTACTTAGGAGGAGTTTGGCAAGGATTAATAAAGGAGAGCAAGACATTTTGGAGCTATTCGGGTATGATCAATTTAGAGTTCTTCATCTTGTTCTTGTTCTCTACTTATCAATATAGTCATGTTCTTGAATTAGAGCAAAGTCCTTATGACATAATCTTGATTGATGAACTAGCATATAGTTTCTATATCATAATCTTGTCTTATGGAACATCGTGCTTAATTTATCATACATACATGTTTAGACCAAGAGCTAGATCAATATGATGAGTTCTACCTAGAGTTAGACTTGGTTGATGTTGGGTTATGGGATTGATAGCCGTTCCTTCTGGGCGGTGCTCGTAGAAGGACCCGGGGACGGGGTAAGCCTTGTATACACGCCTGAGTAATAATCACTAGTGTAGACGTGGTGTCTAGACTAAGGGTTTTCTATCTTTTGTGGCGCATCCCACGGTTGAGGGGGTAGGGCGGCCGGGTTGTGACAGCCTTTGTCCGTCCCTTGTAATCCCCCCGTTCGGGTGTGGCGGCAGTGCTAAATGCCGGTCTCCATCCCATTTGGGCGATTGACGCCCGAAGTAATTCGACAGAGACCTTGGCTTTCTTGAACTAGAATCTCTAATAGTAAAACATGTGTGTATCTGCTATCTTGACATGACTATCTAGGATATGCCCGCTCCATATTAGATTTATTCTCTTATTCATTCTTTTATATTTATCCTTGAGATTGGCTCGAGTGTGTGTGTCAAGTTATCCTATTACCTATCTTATTTTATCCCTATTATGAACATTGGTCTATTATACATTCGTGTTATCTTGACCATGTCCGAATTAGAGACTTTTACACCATGCCTTCCTTTGGGAAAATATAAATAACGATACCCCGAATACTTCCGGTGAAATGCTACAATGATAGATCCGTGCGCTTTGATGAATATCTTGTTTGGCAAGATCTATCACCGTTGATAATCCCGTTCGCATCACCGACACCTGGTTTCACTTGGGAATGTCAATGGCGCATTTAAAGCCGTTATTAGAGATGGGTTCTAAACCTTGTTTCTAGTGATTGCGCTTAAGAAATGCAACAGTCCACGGGGCCACAGGCGGACGTTCTTCCTTCCGTCTTCGGATCCGAGGCCGTGCTCCCTGAGACCTTGAGTATGGTTCACCCCGCGTCCGGGCCTTCAACGAGCACAATAACCAAGCGCTGCTCGAAGACGCCGCCGATCAGCTCGACGAAGCCCGTGACATCGCCCTCATCCACTCGCCAAGTACTGCGGTCCATGAGGCGCCACCCCGGCCGCCACGTCAAGGGGCGAGCTTTTCGGCGTTGGTGACTTCTCGCCCCGCGCCGAGTCCAGGCCTTGAAAGGACAAGCACAAGCTCGACGGCGCCTTGGGAAGGTCCCTTCACCATCGACCAAGTGCTGCGTCCGGCACATACAAGCTCAAGGACCACCAAGGCCGAGTCCTCACCAATGCCCGGAACATCGAACGCCCTACGCCGCTTCTACCCCCTGTGTATTTCAAGTGTTGTAGGCTGCGAGAGCTCAATAAAAGCACAAATTCGATGCAAAAATATGTGCAAGCATTTCAATTCTATCCTTAGCACGTCCCGAGAACGACCGGCCTTCGCCCCCCGGCGAAGACCCGCCCCTTTCGGGGGCTACAAGGAGCGGGTGCACACCCCACGTTTTAACGCACCGTTTTTTTCGCAAAAACTTACAAGTTTAGAGCTCAACGCCGAGCTCAAACTTTCAAACTCGCACTCTCTCCTCTTAGCTCGGGCAATGTTCGAAACGACTAAGTCGCGAGCTCATCGCTTTTAGAGCATGGCGCGACTGCCCTACTCGACCTCCCGCCTCTCGGCCGGCCGAGGAATGGCCCGCCATCCAGCTCTCGAATCATGAGCTCACCAAAAGTCGGCGAAACAACCGATGATATAAGAGAAAGACGACTTTTCGATTAACGCATGAGCTGCAATAAGTTTTACAATTTGCCTCGACTACGAGGACTTAACGAGCTCACAACCAAAAGAGGCCGAGCCTCGAGTTCTCGGGCGCTTGCGGTGGGTCTTGGTCCATCGCCAACGGGGCGGGGACATCTGCGTAGCTCCTCCTCCTCCTCAACGGGCTCCTCTCGCCGCTCCATCCCCACCCCGGAGGCTCGAAGACTGAGCTCCTCGGTGGCGAGCTTGAAGAGCTCGGCGAGATAGCTCCAGCTGGCGACCTCAGCCCGCCCGGCACTTTCCGCTCGGTGTCGGCATCGCCAACACCCCGGCGCCCACCCCGTCTTCTTCGAGCGTTGACCTCGGCAGGGGTAGTGGGTGAAGACGACGCTGATCGCCTTATGGACCCTGCGCCCAGCGTCCTCCGTGACCCTGCGCGGGAGGGCCGACACCCCGCCCGACCAGGCTCGGCCACGTCTTCCACCGAAGCGTCGCGGGCGTCGTCCTCGACCGCGACACAAGGCCCCGTGGCGCGCCGAGCTTTCGGCCTCCCTCCACGGCCTTAGCGGCCGCGTTCACGGAGGCTCCCGAGCTCCTTCCTCGCGTCGGCGAGGCCATTTGGTCCACCGCTCAGTCCGCCTCCTTCTCTTGCAGCTCGAGCTGCGTGTGCTTCAGCGGTGCTTCAAAGGCGGCGAGCTCCCGCTTCCCGTCCTCGGCCTCCCGCGCCGCCCCTTGAGCTCGTTCTCATCTACAAAAACAAGGGGTCAAAACACAAGCCGTGGGACTACGAGGACAGGCAGACAGAACAAGCCGCCGCTACTCCATTTCGTCATAAAGCTCACCTTTCGTTACACCACAGTTCATGGTTTTCGGCCTCGGCCGATCCTTCTCGCCTTCGAAGCCCAGCGAACATACACCACAGCTCTGAGGCTTTGTGGTCATAAGCTAAAGTCCCGCCTAACGAGGACAATCGGCCCCGGCGAAAGAACGGATAAAAGGCCGGGGGGCGAACACTTACTACTTGAGCTCGGAGTCGCGATGAGGCTGCTCGACAACTTCCCCTTGTCCCTCTGGAGGGGACACGGCGCTTCGGCAGCGCCGAGCTCGAGCTCCTTGTCATCAAGCCTCCGTGAAGAGACTGAGCTCCTCCCGTGCATCTTCTCACGCCGCTGCTATATGGGCGAGCTCGAGCTCCTCCTCGCACCGGACGCCCGGCAGTCGATGTCCACCTTCCCCGGGCCTCCTCGAGTCTCGGCCTTCCACATCGCTAACGAACCGACACATCCTCCGCCCCGACGAACCGAGGAACCGCGCTGTGTCTGTGCCAAGCTGCCCTCGCACATCTTCCGCGCACAGCCTGGCGCCTCCCGACGGTCGCCGCCCTTAGCGAGAGCCGCGCACCTGGTTGTACCCCGGATGGAGTCCTCACACCCCGAAAAAGCACAAATACGTGAGCAACTCAGTGAAAGCGAAGAGGGACACCGCGCGTCACGGTGATCCGAACCCGCGCAAGGCGAAGCACGCACACCGGGTCCTCTGACGGCGAAGGCGGTCAGCGCGGGCGTCATTCGGAGCGTAAGTCGGGGAAAGAACGACGTCCGCGCCCGACGGAGGGGGCGCCGCCGCACGACACCGCACCGACACCTTAGCCCCGTTGACCTCGACCGTCCCGGCGAGGAACGGCACCCCGCAGCGCCGACGACGTTGGGCGGCGACACCCCTCCACGGCCCTCATCCGCTAAGGCCCGCGCCCGGTCCGCATCTCGTCGCTTCCGGAAATGTCGACACCTCCTCGTACTGGGGTGGGCCACCAGGCGGGCTCCCCTCCGCGCGCGCTCTTCGGTGGCCGGAGTTTCCTCCGAAACTACCTCCCTCCGTTCCGCCGCGGCCGAGGAGCTGCGGCAGCTTGGGTACACACCGTGACGCTCCTACCGCCCCCCGCCGAGGCCGCAGCTGAAGCTCTCGATGGAGCTCAACACGGTCTTCGTGGCCCGCCCACGGGGACACGGGCGCCGACGAGGAAACCAGGGCGCGGAGGTCCCGAGGTCGAGGTCGAGCGCGGCGGGTCGACGCGTCCCTTGAAGGGGAACAACGCCATCATCCGACCCCGAGCCGCTGTCGCCCGCCATCCCCGACGCCGGCCCGCCGGCCGACTCGCCGCACGCCTCGCTCCCGCTGGACGAAGCTCCGGGTCACCATCGCCGAGCTCTCTCGCCAACGCCACGCCGAAAGCTTCACCGGCGTCGAGCTTCATGGTCAACGGCGCCCATCGAAGCCGCTATTTTAAGCCCGAGCCCGCCTAGCCGGGTTTCAGACATCCGTCCGTGGACGCCCACAGGTACGCCGCCGCCCCCCAGGCACGCACAACCGGAGTCGCACGCGCACTCCACGACCATCACAACCCAACGGCAACACGAAAGGTGAAGAGCTTACCTGGCCGCCACCCTCTTCTGCTTCCGCGCCGGCCGCCCAGAGCCCTCGAAGTCGCCCTCGATCGCCGCCCACTCGTCGGGGGCTTGGGCGCCTGTCTTGGCCGAGGCCGCGGGGCGGGCTCCCCGCTCACAGGCCACCACTGGGCCGCGAGCTCGCAGACCCGATGAGGTCCCGACCTCTCCGGCCGAGAGCGTCGCCGGCCGGGCGGCGCCTCGCAGCCTCGACGGCGGTCCCCGCCTCCCGGCCGCATACTCGCCACCATCACTGATGACCCCGCCCTCGCTCCGAGCCGGGGCCGGCGAACGCCGGCGATCGCGAAAGACGGCCTCAGCCTCGGGGAAAAGGGGGCCGAGAGCCGAAAGGACGCACCACGCCAACCCTCGTAGAGCTCGAGCTCATGAAAAGATTCAAGACGATGAAAGCAAGAGCCGAGGCAAAACAAATAACCCCTCACCAAATAAGCAGGGTCTCGGGTCGGGGAGGACCCGGGGAGCTCCCGCACCCCTCACCCCCATCTTCACACCGCTTCATCCAAAACTCCACCGGGTCGACGGTGAGACCAGGGGCGCTTGTGGTCCCCCACGAATCGAGCCTTCTCCTCCACCATCTCCCACATCCGAAGAGTTCGGGCCGGAGGGGCACCACCGCCTTGCGGAGCTGGGCCCCGATGATATGGTTCACCGTCGCCCGGCGTCCCGGAAAGCACCTGATCTTGCCCACGGCCGCCTCCACGTCCTCCGGGCCGTGTCGCGGACCCCTCACGCCACGCCTGGCTCCCCGTTGAAGGTGCGGTTGATTATCAAGGGCAGGGGATGGGAGGAGTCGTTCTTCGAGTAGAACCACTCCTCCCGCCACCTCGGGTTCGGGCCGATGGGAAGTCGTCCCTCCGGGAAGTCTCCGGGACCTTCCCCCCGCCAAGAACAGACGCCGCACACACGCGATCGGCGCAGGCGCCTCCCCTCCCAAGAACGGGCGGATCTTCGAAGATGTAGTGCTTGAAGAGCTCCCGGTTGGGAGGGATCCCCAACCACCCTCGCGCAGAGCATCGAAGAAGGCGAGAGCAGCACCCCCGTTCGGCGTGAGGTGGGAGCTGACGCCCAAAGACGCGATGAGCCGCCGGAAGAAGTCATCCGCGGGCATGCCGAGCCCGTGCTCGTGGAAGGTGATGAAGGAGACGACGTACCCCAGCCGGTGGGTCGCACCTCGTGGGACGCCGACGGAATGATCCACTCCTCCGCTGCCGCGGGTACGGCAGCCCGCCGACGATACCGCACCGCTCGATCAATGCCTCCGCTGCCGTTTAACGCAGCCTACCGAACCCAGCTCTCGAACTTCGAGCAAGACGCCGATGGAATAGGGAAGGTGGGGGATTGGATCTACGAAGCGGCGGCGATTGAACTCTCTCTTTTCGTGCGTGGAGGAAGGCGGGAGATGAGAAGGTAAATCCGCCCCCCAATCTCCTCCTATTTATAGAGCTCGGATGCGGCGAGGCGACGAGGTGAAACCGCCAGTGGGACCGACCACGCACCACGCCCCCAGAATCGACGCCGCGAGATCGACACGCCAAAGGCGACATCCGGCGGAAGCGAACGGTCAAGGCAAGATTAATGGGGCAACTCCCACCAACGGTAAAAATCCCAACGGTAAGATCTCAACGGCTATTTTTGCACAATGGGTAAAAAATTCAAGAGCTCAACAACGGTCGATTTGCCGAGCTCCAAAAAACGGAGCTCGTGGACGCGAGCTCACCGCCTCCCGAGGTTCGAAGGCCGGCTCAACTCGAGAGCTCGAAGGCCGCCCGGGACATCACGAGCGAGGAGCGCCACGGGGCGCCCGACGGCCCACGCCCGAGCTCCCGAAAGGGCTCTGGGACTTCGCTTGTGCTCCCCGGGTCGCCGCGAGGGCTACGATCGACCCCGAGCTATCCTCGTTACGAGGAAGCGCCTCGCCCGGACATCGCTGGGGCTCGAGAATCGCGGAAGTTGAATCCTCGAACTTGAGGGTTGATCCACCAGCTGGTCAAACGAACGGTGACGAGCTCGAGCCTCACCGGACTATCCGATGGCAGCTCCCTCGAGCACTCGATCTCGCCAACGAGGCAAGATTGAGCTCGAGCTCACCACCCCCGCGAGCAATCGCGAGAGGAATGGGTCGACGAGCCCACGAAAACTCTAAAAGCCTCCGCGAGAACTCATTGTTCTCACACGAGCCTCGGGGCTACACCAGCGGGTGCGCCGAAAGAAAGGTCCTAATGGCTAGAGGGGGGTGAATAGCCTATTAAAAAATTCTACAAACAACACTAAGCAAGGCGGTTAGTAAATAAGACTAGTAGCGAATAAGCAAATGCTTCAAACTAATTACGCAAAGCCTTCTAGCAATTCTAGCAATTCTAATGTCTCTAATCAAAAGCAATGGCTAGGTTGCTAAGTTACTCCTAGGTGGACAAGATACACTAACTAATTCTACTACTAGGAGCTAACAAGGCTAAGCTAACTAAGCAAGCTACACAACACTAAGCACCCTAACAAGATATACTACGAAAAGTAATACAAGAGGTGCTAGAATACAATACCACCACCGTAGTGTCGAGGTTGTAGCCAATCACCGTGATCACCAAGAAATCTCCAACGAGCAAGAACAAGTGACACGATGATTTTTACCGAGGTTCACGTGCTTGCCGGCACGCTAAGTCCTCGTTGTGGCGACACACTCACTTGACGTGTGCTAAGCTTAATGGCCGGTGCCAAAACCCCTATGGGCGCTCAAGCAAACGATCACAAGAGAGGGTCCAACAAGCCACGAGCAATCCACTAGTGCTCCTTTCACGAATCTCCCGCGGGGTAAGAACGACCCCGACAATCACCACCGGTGGGCCTCAAACAAGCTCCACTTGAGCTCAACACCGCCTCTTGCTCCAAGCCGCTAGGGAACCGGGCAAATTCCCAAGAGAAACAAGAATCCCGCGGCTTCTCCAAGGATGAAGTGCTCTAGATGCAACCAAGCAATGCAATGCACTTCTACCACTCTCAATCTCACCAAGAATTCGAGTTAGAGTTGGGGAGATGAGTGGAGAGGAGTATCAAATGCTCACTAGCAAGTTGGAAGCTTCAAATGTGCAAGAGAGAGCCTAAGGAACCAGCCAACCAAGTATATATATGGCTCCTCTCGAAATGGAGCTGTTGCTCAAAAATTTGTTCTCTAGCAAGACCGACCGGACGCGACCGACCGAACCACCAGCGGTCCGGCCGAGGGTCCGGCCGGTGCCCCGGCCGCTGAGACAAACCACGGCCCAAATTGGGTACCCTTCGTCCCGTTCGGTCACCGGATCCGGTCGACACCGAAGCATCCGCCCGAGGTCCGGCCTGGTCCCGCAAAAACGCGGGCCGCAGAGCTCTCGCCAGACGCACCGACCGGACGCCTCGGTGAGTGCTTCCGGGCCGATGCCGAAGGCGTCCGGCCACCCCAATGACGACCGATCTTCATCTTTTTCTTTGCTCTTTGCTTCAAACTTGCTTCGCCTCTTGCCATGGGTTGCCAACACGTCGAAGATGACCACGTTATCACCAATGTTAGCATGTCGAGATGTTAGGCAAGATCGGGTTAGTGCTCTCATGTCCTAAATGCAATATGCAAGTCGATATGGACCTAGAAGCACTTCATGCAAGGATTGTCGCGGCATCCCTCTTGATAGTCGGCTATCTATCCTATAATGTGATCACACGCTCTATCGTGTCTTGATCACCGAAAGGAAAACCCTATCAAGTATACCTTTGCCTTGATCTCCCGGTTCCTCTCAAGCCGATCATCGAGCTTGACGATCCATCAAGTCCACCGACATTGTCCATGTTCATGATCATCATGCTCCTTGTCATCCACCTAATCCTTTCTTAGGTCACACACTTAGAGCAAAGGATTAGTCCACAAGTGTGTCATCAATTTCCAAAACCAAACATGAGATTTCAATCTCTCCTTTTTGGTAATTGATGACAACCAAACTCACAAAGATATGAAATAAAATTCAATTGAACTTGAATTGCTTGCCCATAGAGTTTTGATCATGAATCAAGGATTGGACAAACATTTCAAGATTCGGGTTTTGGTAGTAGTAGCCCCCTACATATGTGCTTCCATGTGTTTGGATCAAGTTGGCACATATGTATGGATAGAAATCTTGGGGAGAGACACTAATACCAAAAAGAGATGCTAAGGTTCTAGAATTTGGACCTTTGAAGCATGAAACCATCGGAGTCCTTAGCATCATGTATCTAGACATTCATCAAAAACTCAACATATCCCATGAGATCAACATTATAGGCTAAAATGTGAGCTTTGTCTAGATACATCCTATGCATGCTAGTTGATCAATACATCAATCAATTTTCAAAAACTAGCATACACCAAGCAATCATGTATATTGAATTTAGATTGCCAATGCAACATCACATTATGATCATGCATATAACAAATGCACAAATAGTCTATGAGCTTGCTCCCCTATTTGTGTGATCCTTTCCAACATCTTTGTGACTTATTTCTCCCCTTTGTCAACAATCACCAAAAAAGGTGTAAATGAGAGAAATCAAGTCAATCAAAGTATCACATGTGGTCTCATCTAGATCACTTGCCTTTCCATGTATTCAAGTTTGAACCAAGGACAAGCTTTTTCACACCTCATATACATAAGGGTTATCTTGCACCATGTTAGAATACACATCAATAGCGCATTTTCTAGAGTTGACACTAGGATTGCAAGCACATAAACATGTCATATGCTACCACTAGTTCATAGAACCAATCAAAGCAATAGTGGTGCCACACATACATTGAAAACATTTGATTTTCCATGAATGAGCCTAGTAAGCATGCATGATGTCTAGATGCACTAACAAGTCCTTAGCTATATATGAATGCCATGACAACCAATTTTTACCTTGAGGTTTGTCGAAGGAGAGGCATGTCATATAAGTGGGGTGCATCAACTCAAGTTGGAGAAGTCAATAATGTTCAATTCTCCCTTTAGCATGCAAAACCTCTTCTCATCAAGTGGCTTGGTGAATATGTCGGCTAGTTGATCTTCGAGCCAATGCCCATGATACATATGTCACCCTTTTGTTGATGATCTCTTATGAAGTGGTGTCTTATGTCAATATGCTTTGTTGTTGGATGTTGAATCGGATTTTGAGTCATCTTTCTAGCACTTTCATTGTCACAATACAATGGAACTTTGTCAAATGTGAATCCAAAATCTTTCAATGTTGACCTCATCCAAAGCAATTGAGTGCAACAACTTCCCGCACTAATGTATTCGGCTTCGGCGGTTGAAAGAGCAACACTATTTTGCTTCTTTGAAGACCATGATACTAGTGACCTTCTAAGGAATTGACATGTGCCACTTGTGCTCATTCTATTGATCTTGCACCCTCCATAGTCGGAATCCGAATATCCAATCAAATCAAACTTGGATCCCTTTGGATACCATAGTCCAACATCTTGTGTGCCCTTCAAGTACCTCACAATTCTCTTTGTAGCTTTGAGGTGACTTTCTCTTGGATCGGATTGATATCTAGCACACATGCCCACACTAAATGTTGTGTCCGGGTCTTGATGCGGTTGCATAGAGCAAGCTTCCAATCATAGACCTATACTTCTTTTGTTCAACCATGTTGCCACTTGGATCGGGGTCTAGGCTTCCATTGGTTGCCATTGGTGTGGACATTGACTTGGCATCTTGTAGATCAAACTTCTTGATCATGTCTTTGATGTACTTGCCTTGACTAATGAATGTGCCATTCTTCAATTGCTTGATTTGGAGTCCAAGGAAGAATATGAGTTCTCCAAGCATTGACATTTCAAACTCATTGGCCATCATCTTAGCAAACTCTTCACAAAATTCTTAATTGGTTGACCCAAAGATAATGTCATCAACATAGATTTGCAACACAAACAAGTCTTTGCCAATCTTCTTGGTGAAGAGAGTGGTGTCCACTTTGCCCATCTTGAACCCTTTAGAGAGGAGAAAATCTCTCAACCTCTCATACCATGCTCTTGGTGCTTGCTTCAAGCCATACAAAGCCTTCTTCAACTTGTAGACATGGTTGGGATACATTTCATCTTCAAAGCCCGGGGTTGTTCAACATACACCAACTCATTGATGAAGCCATTCAAGAATGCACTTTTCGCATCCATTTGATAGAGCTTGATGTCATGAGCACATGCATAAGCAAGCAAGATTCTAATTGCTTCAAGTCTAGCGTAGGTGCATAGGTCTCTCCAAAGTCAAGACCCTCTACTTGAGTGTACCCTTGAGCTACTAGCCTTGCCTTGTTTCTAACTACAATTCCATCTTGATCTTGCTTGTTCTTGAAGACCCACTTGGTTCCAATCACATTATAGTCCTTAGGCCTTTCCACCAATTCCCATACATCATTTCTCTTGAAGTTGTTCAACTCTTCATGCATGGCATTGATCCAATCTTCCTTCTTTAGTGCATTTTCAATGTTTTCCGGTTCTTCTTGTGCTACAAAGGCATGGTGAGCACAAAAGATGCTAATCTTCTTCTAGTAACCACTCCACTATTGATGTCACCGACAATTTGATCAATTGGATGGTCTCTTGCTATGTTGGATGGTTGCATCATTTGCACTTGATGACTAGGATGAGTGGATGGACTAGCTTGTTGCTCTTGATCTTGATCTTCATCTTGAGTGCCACTAGTGCTAGCTTTATTTGTACCAATCTTAACCATAGTGGTAGGCAAAGGAGTGTCTTCATCATCTTCAACTTGCCTTGGTCTAATGTCACCAATATCCATTGTCCTCATAGCATTCTCTAAGTTGGAACCACTCACATCATCATGATTTTCAACTTCATTTTGAGAGCCTTGGGTTTCATCAAATTCAACATCATGTACCTCTTCAAGCTTGCCACTACCCAAGTTCCATACTCTATATGCTTTGCTTGTGGTTGAATATCCAACTAAGAATCCTTCATCACATTTCTTGTCAAACTTGCCCAATCTTGTGCCTTTCTTGAGAATGTAGCATTTGCATCCAAAGACTCTAAAGTAACCAATGTTGGGCTTCCTCCCATTTAGCAACTCATAAGGTGTCTTCCCAAGCATCCCATGGCAATAGAGACGGTTGCTACAATAGCAAGCCGCGTTGATTGCTTCGGCCTAAAAGGAATGGCTAACATTGTATTCACTAAGCATTGATCTTACCATTTCAATGAAGGTTCTATTCTTCCTCTCAACTACACCATTGGATTGAGGAGTGTAGGTTGGTGAGAATTGATGTCCAATTCCAAGCTCATCACACAACTCTTCAATTCTTGTATTCTTGAATTCACTTCCATTGTCACTCCTAATCTTCTTGATGGATGTCTCAAACTCATTTTAAACCCTCTTGACAAAAGTCTTGAAAAGCTCAAATACATCATTCTTGTCATGAAGAAAGAACACCCATGTATATCTTGTGTAGTCATCAACTATGATAAAACCATACTTGTTGCCTCCAATGCTAGAATATGATGTTGGCCCGAATAAGTCCATATGTAGCAACTCAAATGCCTTGCTTGTACTCATTGTACTCTTGGTTGATGTGCATTGCCATGTTGCTTGCTTGCTTGACATGCTCCACAAGGTTTGTCCTTCTCAAACTTCACATCATTCAAGCCTCTAACCAAGTTATGCTTCACTAACTTGTTCAATTGCTTCATTCCAACATGACCAAGCCTTCCATGCCACAACCACCCTTTACTAGCTTGTGAGAGTAGACATGTTGTCAACTTGGCTTCTTTTGACTTGAAATCAACAAGGTAGAGATCACCATATCTAAATCCCTTTGAAAATCATATTGGCACCATCACCACTAACCACTTCAACTTCTTGGCTTGTGAATATACATTTGTAGCCAAGGTCACAAAGTTGAGAAACCGACAAGAGATTGTAATCAAGATTGTCCACTAGCAACACTTTGGATAGAGTCTTCTCTTGTGTAATTGCAATCTTGCCAAGACCCAAAAACACTACCCTTCTTGTCATTCCCAAAAGTGATTGACTCATATTCATCAATGCCCTTGATGCTAATTGACTTGAACATAAAGAGAGTCCCCTAGTCATATGTTGAGTGCACCCACTATCCATTATCCAATGCTCTCCTCCCAAGCACGATAATTGACCTACAAAATAAGATCAATTCTTCTTAGGTACCCAATGTTGCTTGGGTCCTTCAAGGTTAGTCACCAAGGCCTTTGGTACCCAAATGGCTTTCTTCTTTGAGCCCATCCATGGTGTACCAATGTACCTAGCACGAACACCATTGTTCTTCTTCACAAGCATATAAGAATTATCAAGCTTGATAGAAGTAACATTGGTCCTCTTGTTCATGCACTTTTGCTCTATATGACCAACTTGCTTGCAAGCTTTGCAATAGCTACCATTGTTCTTCACAAAATGTGTCTTGTGAGTTACAAGGGCGGCCTTGCCTTTCTTGGGGATATAGCCTAAGCCCTCCTTGTATAAGGATGCCCTTTGGCTACCCAAGCACATAAGCAAGCGGTCCTCACCACCATAGGCCTTAGCCAAGGAGTGATTGAGCTCCTTTACTTCCCTCTTTAAACAAGCATTCTCATGAATAAGCATAGGGTTGTCATTGTCTTCACTAGAGATGGATATGCTAGTGATAGAGCTAGTGGAGGTCTCACACTTGGGGGTTGATTCATCAACAAGAATGTCACACATGATGCTTGCATTGGATGTATCAACATTTTCAACCACTAGGCACAACTTGTGCTCTTCTAGTAGAGAGGAATGAGCTTTCTCTAACTTAGAATGAGATTTCTCAAGCTTCTTATGGTCTACCTCTAGACTCTCATAAGATGCCCGAAGCTCAACAAGTTCTTGCTTAAGGCTCTTTGTTTCCTTACGCAAGCCCTTGCATTCCTTTCTACTTTGCTTGAACATAACAATGCAATCATCAAGAATGCTTTGCAATTCTTCCCTAGTGAGTGTTTGCTCCTCATCATCACTATCACTATCACTATCATCATCATCATCATCACTAGTGATAGATTGTACCTTGGTGGCCTTAGCCATAAAGCATGAGGAAGGAGTGTCGAAGAGGGAGATCTTGTCATGCATAGCAAGGTGAGCTTGTCCCTTCTTCTTGTTCTTCTTCTCCTCTTCTTCATCACTTGAGGAGGATGAGCCATCACTATCCCACATAGCCACATGTGACTCATTCTTCTTCTTGGGCTTCTTCTCCTTCTCATTCTTGGCATCATTCTTCTTTCTTGCTTTCTTGATGCCCTTCTTATCATCACTCTCATATGGGCACTCAGCAATCAAGTGACAATCATCATGGCAACGAAAGCATGTCATGTTGCCTTCATTCTTGCCATCCTTGGTCTTCTTCTTGGATGATTGCTTCTTCTTGTTCTTGGAGATGTAGTTCTTCTTCACAAATTTTCCCAATCTCCTCACAAAGAGAGCCATTTGCTCATCCACTTCACTCCCACTAGTAGACGTGACATCCTCTTCATCACTTGATTCTTCCTTCTTCTTCTTGCCTTTGGATGAAGAACTAGCTTTGAGTGCTAGCCCTTTCTTGTCATCTTTCTTGTCCTCATCCTTAGCCTTCTTGTTGGCCTTGTTGATGAGCTCTTGCTTCTTTGAATCATCTCTAAATGAATCATCGGTCATCACCTCATCAAGCAATTGATTTGGTGTCAAGAGCTTCAAGTTGGTCTTCACTAGCACGGTCTTGAGCATCTCAAATCTTTCCGGTAAGCACCTCAAGAACTTCATGTTGAATGTTGTGTCCTTGATGTCTTCACCGAGTGCATTGAGATCGCTCACCAACACTTGCATGCGGTGAAACATCTCCTCGCATACTCTCATCTTCCTCCATCTTGAAGCTATTGAATTGTTCAAGCTTGATGTAGGCTTTGGCTTGCTTGACTCCTTCGGTGCCCTCATAGCACTCCTCTAGCTTCTTCCATATGTCATGGGGCGATGGTGAGCGTTTTGACTTGCTCAAACACTCTATCGTTGAATGCCTCATGAAAAGCACTCACGGCCACATCATTTGCATATATTTTCTTCTCTTCCGCCGTTGGCTCATTTGGCTTTGCCACTTCAAACTTGTTTTCGTGACAACCCACACTTCTCTATTGATTTGCTTGAGGTGTGCGGTCATCTTCAACTTCCAATGCCCAAAGTTGGTGCCATCGAAGGGTGGCGCCTTCTTGGTGTTGTTGACATGGAAAGTAGCCATTTTCTTATCACCGTTGGATGTTAAGCCACTCAAATACGGTGCCTCGGCTTTGATACCACTTGAAAGGTCCTAATGGCTAGAGGGGGGGTGAATAGCCTATTAAAAATTCTACAAACAACACTAAGCAAGGCGGTTAGTAAATAAGATCTGCAGAGCGAATAATAAGCAAATGCTTCAAACTAATTACGCAAGCCTTCTAGCAATTCTAGCAATTCTAATGTCTCTAATCAAAAGCAATGGCTAGGTTGCTAAGTTACTCCTAGGTGGACAAGATACACTAACTAATTCTACTACTAGGAGCTAACAAGGCTAAGCTAACTAAGCAAGCTACACAACACTAAGCACCCTAACAAGATATACTACGAAAGTAATACAAGAGGTGCTAGAATACAATACCACCGGTGTAGTGTCGAGGTTGTAGCCAATCACCGTGGATCACCAAGAAATCTCCAACGAGCAAGAACAAGTGACACGATGATTTTTACCGAGGTTCACGTGTTTGCCGGGCACGCTTAAGTCCTCGTTGTGGCGACACACTCACTTGACGTGTGCTGCTTAATGGCCGGTGCCAAAACCCCTATGGGCTCAAGCAAACGATCACAAGAGAGGGTCCAACAAGCCACGAGCAATCCACTAGTGCTCCTTTTTCGCGAATCTCCCGCGGGGTAAGGAACGACCCCAAGACAATCACCACCGGTGTGGCCTCAAACAAGCTCCACTTGAGCTCAACACCGCCTCTTGCTCCAAGCCGCTAGGGAACCGGGCAAATTCCCAAGAGAAACAAGAATCCCGCTTCTTCAAGGATGAAGTGCTCTAGATGCAACCAAGCAATGCAATGCACTTCTACCACTCTCAATCTCACCAAGAATTCGAGTTAGAGTTGGGGAGATGAGTGGAGAGGAGTATCAAATGCTCACTAGCAAGTTGGAAGCTTCAAATGTGCAAGAGAGAGCCTAAGGAACCAGCCAACCAAGTATATATATGGCTCCTCTCGAAATGGAGCCGTTGCTCCAAAAAATTTGCTCTCTGGCATCGATCGGGACGCGACCGACGGAACCACCGGTCCGGTCGGTGCTTCCGGCCGCTACTGACAAGCCACGGGCCCACAACCGGTACCCTTCGTCCGTCGGTCCCGGCACCCGATCCGCCGACACCGAAGCATCCGGTCCAGGTCCGGGCGGTGCGTCCGCAAAAACGCTGCCGCAGAGCTCTACGCGCCACGCGACCGACCGGACGCCCGGGTGAGTGCTTCCGGTGATGCCGAAGCGCCGTCCGGCCACCCCCGCGGACGGTGATCTTCATCTTTTTTTTGCTCTTTGCTTTCAAACTTGCTTCGCCTCTTGCCATGGGTTGCCAACACGCCGAAGATGACCACGTTATCACCAATGTTAGCACGTTGAGATGTTAGGCAAGATCGGGTTAGTGCTCGATGTCCTAAATGCAATATGCAAGTCGATATGGACCTAGAAGCACTTCATGCAAGGATTGTCGGGCATCCCCTCTTGATAGTCGGCTATCTATCCTATAATGTGATCACACGCTCTATCGTGTCTTGATCACCGAAAGGAAAAACCCTATCAAGTATACCTTTGCC
Source organism: Hyparrhenia diplandra (assembly GCA_015847255.1). NCBI lineage: Eukaryota > Viridiplantae > Streptophyta > Magnoliopsida > Poales > Poaceae > Hyparrhenia > Hyparrhenia diplandra. The sequence continues at coordinate 134,952 of JADLZK010008250.1, read as the reverse complement.
TTGATCTCCCGGTTCCTCTCAAGCCGATCACCGAGCTTGACGATCCATCAAGTCCACCGACATTGTCCATGTTCATGATCATCATGCTCCTTGTCATCCACCTAATCCTTTCTTAGGTCACACACTTAGAGCAAAGGATTAGTCCACAAGTGTGTCATCAATTTCCAAAACCAAACATGAGATTTCACTCGCGCACCCACGGCCAAACATCAATCCCACAACAAGGGCTGCCTCCACGACGAAAGCCATCACGCGGATAGCATCGGGAGAGACCTCATCTCTCCCCAAGCGGCTCGGGGGCTCTTGTGGGGATCGATATCGGGACACCCATGAGCGAGCCCTTGTCCTCCCTGCATAACCGCAAGCGAGACATCTGCCGTGGCTTGTGAGGTCCTCGCCGCGCATGAGCTCTCACGCAAGGGCGGGTCTCCCGCCTACCGGCTCTCGCAAATGAGCTCCTGGGACGAAGATCCATCGCTCCGGCTCCGCCTCGAGGTCTCCTGGGCGACGAGCTCCTCGTCTCCGGTCATGGCGCCTCGTCGGGACCTCTTTCCGCCTCGCTCGAGCTCCCTTGCGACGAGCACCGTAGAGACGACTCGCAGAGAGCTCGGCCCTTTTGCCTTCCCGAAGAAGTGCGTAGGTGCGGGAGTTGGTCAACAACTCTCACGACAACCCCAACCACTCCACGGACCCAGTAGCCACGTAGAGCTACAGCTACGAGAGGTCATTCACCCTCGCCATACCCCGTCGGCTCCAACAGCTCCGTCCGCGATTAATGTCGAAAGCGGTACATACGGGTACGCCTTTCCCCATCGGCGGTATGGGCACGCCCATACCGAGAGGACGTCTTCCAACTGCGATTAGAGACGAGGCGACGGCGACCACCGCCCGAACCCCCCGATTCCCCTGCGTGCGGCGGCGACCAATTTCAGCATCCAAAGCACCCGGAGCTCGAAGGAAGCTCTGCGTCGCGCCCGAGCTCATCTGGGAGCTCTTTTCTTGCATCCAACACTCTGCACATGTATTTTCACTTTCTTTAAGTCCTCAACTCGATGAGAGCTCTCGAGCCTTGCCCCTTGCGACTATAAAAAGGGGAGGCAGCCCTCCGGTTGAGGCGGGGTTCAAGATTACAACACCCCCGCACCTGCATCTCACACACCCACTCGATATTGGCGCTAGCCTCAATCACGTGGACTTGGGAGCCCCCTCCCTCTCGATCTTGCTTGTACTAAGCCCCGTATGAGCATTTGAGCTCGGATAGTGATCACACTGACTAGGGAGCGCGATTTGCCCCGAACCAAGATAAATCTTGTGTCATTGTCTCTAGAGCTAGGCCATCGGAGCACGCATTAGCCGACATTACTTGTGACGGTGGTATTAGACCACGACAAGATGGGTTACATGACGCTTGCTAGTAGCTATAATCATACATAAAAGAGCATGTTGAACACTTTGGTATTTTTCATTTATCAAATCATGTTAATCATGTTGTTTGCCGACTCCCAAAATAATATGGGGAGAAAAAATAAATCACATCTCCAAGAGTTTGACACAATTCACTTCCCAAAGCCTAGGTGGGAAAGCAGATTGGGGACGGCCCGACGGAAAGCAGTGCAGCAACAAACAGAAAACGAGGTGTTGACGCCGTAAACGGTGCGATCACACACTAACAAGGGGCCTTGACGCCCGCGTCACCACTACGCACTGAAAAACGCAATGTATAACCAAACACGTTTTCGCGGTGAAGAGCGGCGAGGTTCATCAAAGGGTAACTAACCGTGCTTACGTGATTTAAGAACGGCTAGTTTCCGAGCAAACTAGCAAAGAAGCCATTGAAGCTCTCGCCCGAGAGGGACCTGTCGAGCAAGGGCGTCGCCGGGTTGCCCTAGGTCGGCCGACAAGTCTAGGTCATTGGATCAAGCGGCGAACAACAAAAGCGTAAGGTTGAAGGGAGAAAATAGGGTAAAGAGAGGTAGTAGATTGATTTGTTTGTCGATTGGTTGATGGGTACCTCAATCGGCCATGGACCTGATATACATTTAAGGTGGGTGGGTCTTATCCCTCAAGGAGTAGAAACTCCTTCCAAAACACGCCGAACCGCGAGAAAACCCGTTTTGAACTGCCACAATTAGCCAAGTTGATCCCAAGATCTGCTAAGCCAAGTTGCACGGGGAGGGGGCTGTTTTAGGCTAAAAACAGCCCAAGTCAGCTTAGCCAGCTTTGGGGACCCGCTAAGCCGACCGGGCGATAAAAATTTTGGGTATAATCTTTCTAAATCCATAATTAATTCATCCGACTCCAAATGAGGAAAAACCATATACGTTTTTCAATCAAGTCGACGAGAAGAACGCAATGGTGAAGTACGCTCTTGCTTTTGAGGAACTTTTTCCAGTGTCGGCTTAGCTGACTTTTGCTAGTCGCCTAAGCCGTTTTCAGGGCCGTAGGTTGGCCAGCCAAGCCGCTTTAGCCAGTTTAAGGACCCAGCTAAGACCGGTTTAAAGGTGAAGCCGACCTGGCCAACTAGCCAAATCGGCTAAGCCGAGCAAGTCGGCTCGTTGTGGCTCACCGTCTTCTTCGTGTAATTTCTTGTTTCGTTTGTGATGTCACTTGACCTCGATTATGTCCATAATCATTGTAACTTATTCATGACGTTTAAAACCAACTTGGACAATTTTAAGCGTCAAAGACGAGGGAAGTAAGGTTCGTATGTAAAAGTTCTTTTATATATATAAAATCCAACCCTATACTAAAAAGAAAGCTAACAAACGGGATTTATTTATTTACTAGTAGAACTCCCCCGTTAAGCGCGGAAGTAAGCAGCTTTTTTGTTAAAGGATTAGGTCTAGTACATAATAGGTGCCATCAAAAACTATTCTCAATCTCATGCATGATTTCTGTTGAACTTGGCCTAAAGGCTATGAAACCAAATCATTATTTTGCAAACACATGAAATCCGTAGTAAATTGTATTTGTACAGAAATAATAACAGCGAAAGACTTAAAATGCAAACTGAACTTTGCTGCTATGGTTCAATCAGTCCAATCCATATCAATCCGTAGTAGCTGCAGCATGTTAATAATGGCCGAAGATGGAGAACTATTCCATGCATACATACATATATTATGTCATGTTTACTGCAACTGTAGGTATCATGCTGAATTTTCCTACATGCTACTGTACAACGTAGTACACAGCTGGTTGGTTTGCTCAACGTCGTCCCTTGACTGTTGACGATCCGAAATGAAAGTCTGTCTTGGCTCTTTAGGGAGGGTTCCTCAAGGCCATGCCGGTAGGTTGGAGGTGGTGGTCCGGCTCTGGCTTAGGCTCAAGTCGGGACGTCGGAAAAACTGATCAGTTGTATAAGCATTGCTAATCTGACCGTCACAAATATGTAAGAAGATTATATAATGTTTCAGTTTACCAAATCAAGATACCAGGGTCTCAAATGAACAGACCAGTTATATGAGCATTGCTAAACTGACCTTTGATGTTGTTTTAGCAGGTGTAGGAGTGTAGGGACATATAACCTGCATAAGAGGAAACAAAAAGTTGAAAAGTATCGAAGCCTAAAGGGCCATGTGCACTGTGTTCAGCAGGAAGGAACCTAATTTATAGGTGTGCTCATACAAAAGAACCTGAAAATATATAGTACCAAACTGTTTTTTTTTTTGGAAGGGCAAGACATCCCTTGCTTTGGCCAGCGAGGCAGGATATAAATTTGAGTTGCCTACCACTGACTCCTGCCAAAAATCAGTTTCAAATGGCTTTGTGACATCCCTTTGCCTGTAGCTCAAAGCTTCTCGAGAACATTGCACCAGTTGGATTTGTCATAGAACTGGTCAACAATTGCAGCATTCTTTATGCCAGAAACCAATCTGAAATTAAGATAGTTACTCCCTTCGGGATGGTATTAGAAGTCGTTTTGGACAAGGTTTGAGTCAAACATCGGGAATATAAATCATCAATAACTTTTAAGTTGTTGAGTTTGTAATTGTAAAAATTATATGAGTAGATTTGTCTTAAAAAATACTTTGATAAAAGTATACATATATCACATCTTCATAAATATTTTTATAATAATAAGATGTTAAAGTTGTGTTTTGGAGACTGTGTCACTGTCCTAAACGACTTCTAATACCATCCCGAGGGAGTAACTAATCATATGAGATATTCCTAATCAAAAGAGCTGACATTCATGAAAAATAAAGTAATACATGCTTAGTGCAAGCAGCAACTTATATTCTTATTTCTCTATAATTATTGTTACCAATTTTTTTGCAACTATAACCTGTATAAGGCAATCAGGTTTTCAGGTGATAATAGCGCTATTTGTATGTATAAAGGCAACATTTCTGGTGAGCCTCTAATCAAGAAAGATTGGGTAAAAGAGTAAATATAGCCGCTAAAATGTCAACTGCATCAGGCTGTCTTCGACAGCTAGTTACCATCTTTAGGGTGTGTTTAGTTGGTGAAATATTTTGGGTTCGCTATCTGTAACACTTTTCGCTTTGTATTTGGTAATTATTGTCCTATCGTGTACTAACTAGGTTCAAAAGATTCGCGGTCGCACTTTTCAGTCAAACTATGCAATTTATTTTTTTACCTACATTTAGTGCCCCATGCATGCGCCAAGAGATTTGATGTGATAGGTATCAGTAGCACTTTTCGGTTTGCTTTTCAGCAACTAAACATGTCCTAGCCGATCTGTCACATGGAAAGGGGCGCCGACCCCCGGCCTCCGCGGCCTCCATGAATAGCTGCATACGCCCCAAGGCGACGACGGTGCGGAACGCAAGCCGTAGGCGGGCATCCCGGCACCGAAGGTCGCAGAGAGCTCGAGGAAGCGGAGGTCGAGCATCCCCGCATCTGCCCCCAACGCAGCGCGCGGCGCTGCCGCATAGACGCGCGCTGAGCCGCCCACGGCGTTGGAGGAGCGGCCGCAACGGGGACGCCGGAGCTCGCCTGCCGAGGATGCCAGAGCTCGCCGTCGTGGGTGAAGCCGCATCCCGACGCACCTCTGCATGCCCCCGGCAACGAAGAATCGTGATGGCGGTGCAGGACCAATGCCACCACCCGGGGTGGAGGTGGGCAATCCGCCGCCCGTTGCAGGTAGGAAGAGGCCGCCCATTTATGCGTCGGATTGGCCAACTGAAGAGGCCGCGGTCGATCGTTGGAAGGGAGGAGAGGCGGCCGCCACCCAGCCTTGCCAATGCGCCACTTGATATCGAAATTAATTGGCAAACCGGAAGAGGCCGCGCTCGGATCGACGAAATCGGCCGGTCACGCCGATGGCGCGCCGACATCGTAGGGAGGATGCGGGAGGTCGCAGAGTAGGTAGGGGAAGGGAAGAGGACGGCGAGGACGGCGGCTATGGAAGGGAAGCGGCCGGGTCCGGTCGGAGGAGGCGGGCGGCCGCGGTTGCCGATTCACGTGGAAGAAGGGGAAAAGGCCGCTGGAGGGAAGGACCGCATCGCCCACGTGGTGTCGACCTGGCTTCACCAGGGAGCGAAACTTGCTACATACGTGGGCGCTGGTGGCTCCTCTTCGACTGGACGGCAGACGCCCTGACAAATGATGACGGGAGTATTCGCTAGTCGCAACTCGCATCTTCGGCTCTCTGCCTCCCCGTCAGGGACGCACGGAGTTTCCACCTCCGAGTCCACCTCACGGGCACGGCGTGCTCCATCTCCGTCTGCGGTTGCCGGCCCGGCTTGCCCCCCCTGCCATGGTGCTCGAGACATCGAGTCCTCCACGCCGAGGCGCCGACTGGCGAGATCACACGGGCCACCGCCCCCACGCCCCCACATCCGGCGTCCAGAATGTAGAAATCGCTCAGTGCTGCCCCTTGCTAGCTTGCCAGTTGCTACAGGTTAGTTCGATTCCCCATCTCTTTCTTTTCCTATTTCCTACAAGGTAATATTTGGCATGATTTTACTAGATCGACAATCAGATTGACTAGACATGCTTTCTTAATTAGGTAGCAAATAGTAATGGTGCGTCTGAAAAATCTATTCTTTTTACAATAGAAGTAAAGATGCGTTTGATTTTTTTTTTTTCCCCTCCTCTAATTTAGTTCACCCTCCGCCACTGACCACAAGTGTGTCCACCAGACGGGTCTTCTGAGGAGACGTTCATGGGATTTTGTCTCTAGTCTCAGCCGTTGCGGCCCGTGTGAGCTAGCACTTGCTATTGTGTCACTGTTCACTCGTCAACAATATGAAGATATAGCACATAACAGGTACTATAATAACATATAAGGTGTTATGCTTACTATATGGAACCAATTATATTATACATCTTATATGCCCCGGTGGAAATAAACCAGTAAGGGACACATATGACACATGAAACATGCCAATCCATGAGGCAAGAGTTTATGGGCACAGCCATATATGCCCATATGCTCAAAGCGCATACACTCGACACACGGATACTGCGTGCAATTAGGCACGGTGTATCCTAGTTCCTGAACAGAACAAAGCCACACACAAACCCAAAGCCACACACAAACAATTGGAAATCAGATCCAATCAGACTCTGTCACTCAGTACATGAGCACAGCTGTGGCTACAACTGCTATGCTCAAGCATGCAAACCTGCTTGCAGTCACTTTGCAAGCTACCATTATTATTCTGGAGCACAAGCATGAACACAAGGAATTATTAGGGAACCACACACACATACGATGGAGCTTGCACACAATGCAAGCTAATCAGCGAAGGATGGGGAAGAATGATGTAGACTTTTTCTTCTCACCTATGTCTGATCCTCCTCCTCCTTCTTTTTACATTGTCCTCACGCTGCGGTTTGATGTGTATGAGTTTCTTGTTATGTGCATGAATGTCTTTTTCTCACCTGAAGAGGGACACTCTTACCGTGGAACTCAAGCTCCTTCAACTCCGGAAGGTTGCCAATGCCAGAGAGAGATTCCAGCTCAGTGAAGGACCATCTAATCTTCTCAAGATTACAAGCAGATACCTCGGCAAAGCTGATGTTGGAGATCTTCGAGCAGTCAACAATAAGAACTTTGAGATTTGGGAACTCATCCATGCTGAAGGTAACCTGGCTTTCATCATAAGAATTGTCCAAGAGCTCTAGCCAGCACAGTTTGGGTTTGTTCGCAAGTATTTGTCGTAGATCATGTTGCTTCAGGCATGTATCAGAAAGAGTTACCTTGGCAACATGATTGGCATCGGCAAATAAGGAAAGAAGGGCCTTATTACCCTTCAAGTTAATCTCCCTCAATTTCGCAAGATGGCTCACTCCAGCAAGAGACTTTATGTTTGTGTCGGACAAGACAATCTTCTCGAGCTCAGGAGCTCCGCCTTCGAATCTTATGTCGGTCTGCATGCTGGGTCCCTCAACAAGAAAGTACTTGAGATGCTGGAATTCTTCCTTCTTGAAAGTCAGTGTGTTGATCTCGGTAACTAACTCACCAGAAGTGGTTGTCCCATCTTGATCAGGTAACAAAACAAGGAGCTCATTACCCTTCAACTCCAGTTCCTTCAACTTTGGAAGGGCACCAACTACACAAAAGACGCTTTATCTTAGTACGGAATAGCACGATCTTCTCAAGCTCAGGAGCTGCTCCATTTTCAAAGTTGATAAGTTTAGTCTTGTGGAGACACTCAACATGAAAATTCTTGAGATGTGGGAATTCTTCCTTGTCGATGGTGAGGCTCCTTTCTGTGTATGCATCATGCCGGAGCCTAACACAACGCAATTTGGGAAGCATGGTGATGTGGAACAGATTCCTCTTCTTCAATGAGGTGCGACTCAGAGTTACCTTGGCAAGTTCATCGCTACCTTTAGAAAATAATGTCAGAAGCCGCACGATCTCTGTGCATCCATCAATGCTTAGGCTCTCAAGAACCTTGGGTGGTTGTATCAAGTGATTGTACAAATCATACGGTAGTAACTTTTGGTCTGGAACAGTTTCCTCACTTCTGGTTTCAAGTATAGTGATGGAAAGAGATTGGAGGCACTCTTTCAGGTCACTGATAGCCCAAAGCAGATGCTTGAGGTGGGATTTCTTGTTATCAATGACCACACCAAGCTTCCTCAGCTGCCCTAGCTTTCTGATTTCTTTTAACTCAGCTCCATCCCTTGAATAAGCCTTCACATTGGATAGTACCTCCATATTTTCCATTTTGTTGATCTTGTGAGGGATTTGGACAGCAGAACGTAATGGCTTATCCTCCCTAAGCAGTGTGCCCATTTCGTGACCTGTACTTGGATCAATTTGACCAGCCAGTAGGCGCCTCAGCTTTAGGAGCACAATACCTCTTGTTGCATTCTCAGGCACCTTGGTTTGCCGGATATCCAATATCTCCAGTTCATGGAGGTTGTTGATTTCAGTAGGCAGATCAGCTACATCAGTTCCCCTTAGGCTTAGATACTTAAGATGTAATATGGTGCTGCAGATATCCTTGAGGTCCTTCTTTTCCAAGCCATTACAGCCTTCAAGATCTAGCAACTTGAGCAGCCGCAGTTTATGTAGATATTTAGGGAGCTTCTGCACAACCGTGTCAATGCTATCAGAGGCGCGGAGTCGAAGACCACTAAAGGTGGAGAAGTGACGAGCCCGGAGTTGTGACAGGCGTGCATCCAAAATGTGTTGTTTACTGGCCATTCTGGTGATAAACTCATGGACTAGACCACCAACCATGCAGCTCTTCGCCTTTCCGGCAGCACTAAGATCAACAGGTGTAACAAGCCACCGGTCAATGAGAGCTTCAAAGCATCGTTTTGCATGACGCACTACGGTGGGCCAGTCTTCCTTTGTTATTAGACCTTCTATAGCCCATCGCTCAATTAAGGATGACCGTTTGATGTTGTAACCTTGAGGGAAAATAGATAGGTATAACAAGCATGTCTTGTGTTCTCTTGGCAGATCCCTGTAGGAAAACTTGAATATGATCTTAGCATTAGTAGCATTTGTGGCCGTGGCCATTGAGTTCTTGGAAACCAGCAGGTCTTGATGCAAGCTGCGAAGTTCTTCATATGTTCTGCTTGGATTTGCATACAAAGCATGAGCGAACATCCTCATGCAGAATTCATCTGGATAACAACTGTCCAATATGTCATGGAAGATCTGGGAATTGATATTGTCACTTCCATTCTCTCTTTGGCTTGTAATCTTGAGCACAATATCATGGTAGAGACCAACAAGGGAATAGGTTATAGGCTCCCCAGTTGTAGAACAAAAATCCTTTGGCCTTCTGGCTGTTCTTTGTGATCACTATCACTGCGGCACTGCCACTGCTGGAAGTCAATAGACTCAAAGCATTTCTGATCCCCTCCCACTGGGATATGTAGTCGTTGTCATCAGTGATGATGATCAGGGTCTTTTCACTTTCCATATGCACCTTAATCTTGTCAACTATCCCTTTGATCAGCAGTGAAATCTCAATCAGCCATGATATCTCCTTGACCTTTTCCATGGTTTCTTCGATAGCAGCAACAGTCTTGTTCTCGTGTGGCTTAGTCTCCCATGTGTTCTCATCCATCTTCTCCTCTATCTGTTTAGTGGCAGCATTGATAGTACTATTCTGATTGTAACTGCACTGTAGTAGACTTCTGGCTTCTTCCAGAGACACAGAGTGGCCTTCCAGAAGCTGGTTCCTGTGAAGCAACCCCATATGATCTCTAGAGAAATCTTGTGGTTGTCTAGTGTAACCTTTTGGTTGTTGAGAATTTCCTTGATGTGATCCTCACCCACTGTGGTACCAGTAGTATTGCCGCTGGTTTCGTGGACCTGTGAGGGCTTGCTATCCAGGAACACCTTCCGCAGGATATCTTGGTACTGGGTCTCATCCAGTTGAATCGGGGGCTTAGGCACGACATTTTCCATGTGCTTTTAAGCATCCTTGCCGTCTCCTGCATTATCTCCTCCACTGATCTCCCTCTCGTCGTGTTGCATACACTCAGCAACTGCAATGCCCGGTGGAGCACTCCCAAGGGTTTATCCAATAAGGTGATGCCAGTTGTGGTGGCTTTTAAGCGCTTTGTTTCTTCAGCCTTCTTGCTCTGGACTTGTCCAATCTTGATATTGACTTGGTCGATCTTGTCATGGATATTAATTTTGTCAATCTTTTCCCATATTTCATCATATGTTTTTTGCTCTGTCATCAAGTGCTTGTTTTCTCTCCTCGGTCTCGCCTTCATCTGCTGCGCTTTGCTGCTTGCATTCAAATTCACGCAGTATGTAGCAGAGGATCTCCTGCGGTAGCAGCGGGAGATCCCATGAGTGGTGCAATTGCTGGAGGTTGACTGGGATAATCTTCTTGAAATGGGCAGCCGCAAAATCCAGTACTCCTTGTGCGGCAGCTGCGGAGGCATCTGCATCCCGCGCAACAATGGCAATGGATGGTATCATGTATCCACTGCCACTCTCCTGGTGTCTTCCTTCCTTCTTGCTGCTCAAGCTGATCCAGTTGAGTAACTTCTCGGAAAAGAAGTCCTCCAGAGGGCGAGGCTCCAGAGCTCTTCGACGGGGATCTGCAGGACCTCCGGCAGCCGCTGCAGCATGATTTTGGGCGTCGTCATCATCGTCTTCGTCTTCTGTCACCTCCAGGCGCTGCTGCAGAGGCGCTGCTGCACCTTGAGACGGCCCTTCCCTGGCCCCCTTCCCTGGGATCTCCACGCCATACCTCAGCCGCCGCTTGCCGACGTCGCTCACACGATCCTGAGCTCACGCAGCCGCATGGCCGCTCTGTGCTGAGCAACCATCTTCTGCGCCGGCCAATAGGTCCACCAGAAGTAGCGCCGGAGGCCACCCCTGGCGAGGTGGACCGCCAGGTCGCCACTCTGCAGATAGTAGTCGATGCAGTTACTGCAGTCGTAGGCGAGGTCCCGGACCTGCTTCATCCACGTCCGGACCTGCTTGTTGTGGCCGCCGGCGGGATGCGCGGTCCTCGACAGGTGCTCGAGGAAGCTGTTCATGCTCTCCATCTCCTCCCTGATGAAATCCACATCGCTCCCGACGCGGCCCAGCAGCTCCGCCTCCTTCTGAAGGAGGCCGAGCAGTGAGCTCACGGCGCCGGACGTTAGCTCTGCCATTGCAGCCGCAGCTGCTGCCGCGTTGCCCAACCTCCACCGGCCAGCCGGTGTATACTATACGTATCCAGCTAGCCCAGGAAATGCAAATGCATCGTGTGTATTGGGTTGGGTGTGTGAGACTCCGTGCGTGGGGCGCTATGGTTTCTTCGCTCCAGTGCCGCGCGCTAACTTTTATTCTTTCTTTTGGTTGAGGCAACTAGGCAGGCATTGTACTACTCCATTCATGATGCTTCTCCTATATCCTATAGTATGTCGATCCCTTTGCTTTACCTCTTTATGTCCATCCTCCTTTTGCCTACTCTGTGCTCCACCGTTGATTCCACTCCCACAAGTGAAGAAAAGTTTGTATCACATGCCATGTCATCTAGACACCACCTAACAAACTATAGATCCTCAGCGCGAAATGTATAATTATGGCTACAAAGTAAACTCCTCCAATCATCTTTATTAAGCTACCTCCCTTAATAATCTTCCATCACCATGGATTTTATATCATTTCTTAATCTTTATTAGTTTTACTTGTTTTATGCATGTGAGATCTGTTTTCTTGCATGAGGCCATAGTTTCTTGCAGTTTTCATCTCTCGCCTTGTAAGTGTGTTTTTTTTTTTTCACATCAACAAACATCCTATGTACTCTCTCTCTGTTCTAAATTATAAGACATTTTAGCTTTTTAAAAAAAAATAAATTGTTTTATATATCTAATGCGTGCATAGCAAATACAATGTATCTACAAAAGACAAAATGTTACAATGTATCGACAAAAGACAAAATGTCTTATATTTTGAAATGTAGTGAGTTTTGCACTTATATTAAATGATATAAAAATTAAATGCCCTTGCTATCAATGACATTTTCTCCAACATGCAAGGCAATGGCATGATGCACGCGTGGTGCTTATGGTTCATTGAGTCTTTCTAGACTAGGATTACGCCCCTTTGCTTTAGTTCCTTTGTTGATCCTTTCCTTGTGTTCATATTATTCTACATCCTCATCGTCGGACAACAAACGACAATGGATCAAATTTGTGGGGACAAAGTATAGCGTGCAAAATCAAAAGAGCATAACGTGTGACCAGGGTAAAGTTCAGCTCACATGGTTCTGCGAGGCCAATGCAATGCATTGAAGATGCCCTAGTTATACTAGTTCTTACTCCCTTTCATCCAAAAAAAACGATGTCATTAAATTCATGCTAATTAAACTTTATTAACTTTGACTAGGTTTGTTAAAAATATTAGCAAATTTCTATCTTCAGATAAGTTTGTTATAAAAATGTAACCAATTATTTATTTATGTAACAATATTATGCACCATAGATATTAATATTTTCTTATAGTTATATTTGGTTAAAATTGATAATGTTTGACTTATTGAGAAGCGAGAGAATGACATTTTTATGAGATAGAGGGAACGAGTATATTAACTTGGTTCAACTAAATACATGGTAGAAAAAAAACCCCGACTAAAATAAATGTCATGATCCAGAATTGGGCCGGCCCGAGTGGCTAGATGGGCCTCGACACGCGCCGCCGCCGCCCGGGGGGGGGCTGGGGCCGCCCGCCGCCTTCCCTCTCCCGCACGAGTCCGAGTCCGCTTCGCCTTCAAGTTAGGATTATCTTAGGAATTTTTGGTGTGCAAGGGGATATCTCATCTATAAGGGAGACCCTTATTAAGAAATAAATAAATAGGATGTGCTTGTAAAAGGTATTCGATCGTATATAAGGAAACCTTATAGAGATTGCTTAGATTATAAGTCCCACTAGCCGGGCTATAAAAGCAAGAGGCATGTAATCTCTAGGGGATAAGGAAGCAAATAAAATATATCTATCGCTTTGCCTGTGTCTCCCCACCACCGCCGCCTCCAGCCCAGCGCCAAGACGCTGCCAGCCGCCGCCGCCCGCCTCGGCGCCGCCCGCCGCCGGCCGCCCCCTCCTCCAACGGCTCCTCCTCTCCATCTCGTTGCTCGTGCTGCCGCCGCCCGCCGGCGAAACCGCAGCCCCCTACGCCATCTCGGGAGCTCCAACGGTTAGCGACGAACACGTGTCAATTCCGACCCAATCTAGCCGAATCGATAATAAATATGAGAGCAAACTGACTAAACTATGAGAACAAATAAAGCATACTCCCTCCGTAGAAGGAAGTCGCTTTTAAGACAGCGATAAGGTCTCCAAAACATAATTTTAACTTTTTTCTATAAAATATTTATTGGAAAGTTATATATGTATATTTTATAAAAGTAATTTTTTAGACAAACTTATTGATATGCTTTTCACATTTCTAAACTCAACGACTCAATGGTTACTCATGATTTATATTCTCAATGTTTCACTCAAACCTTGTCTAAAAATGATTTCTTTTTCCTATACGGAGGCAGTATCTGTTGGGCTTTAGGTGCTATTTGGTTCTGGCGTTTTAGGTTGTTAACGCAGTTCCCAGCGTGACCCGATCACAATAACTTTTAATTTGTTTGGTTAGGCTGGAGTGCAACCCGTTCACGCCGTGACCTGATACTGTCCTATACACGATTGATACCGCCCGGCCACTAGAGCTCTGCAAACGGGCGTGCTGTGCGAATTGAGCTGGAACCTGATTTTCATCAGTTGGTGCATTTGTGTGGAACAGGAGGGCTGGTTCTGAAGGAGATTGAGGAGCTTCATCTTGCCTTTTTAAGTTTCTCCATTTTCATATGTAAGCAGGTTATGTAATAAAGTAGCTCATACATTGGCTATAGCTAGACAAGTGTCAGGTTTGCATCCTTGAAAGACGTGGCATGTAACACCGACATGCGTGCTTGAGGCCTCAACGGACTGATAATGACAGGGGCAAGCAAGTAAAAAATTGGAAAAAATCTACTTCACCCCTTCAACTACGGGGGGTTGGTCTACGTAACCCCCAAACTATGAAACCGGTATTCTGCTCCCTCGAACTTTTCAAAACCATTCAAATTAGCCCTTAGGCGGTTTTGGACAGTGGTTTTTGTCTTTTTATTAACTTTTTCTGAATCTTTGAAAGTTTATAGTAAACCATAGAAAAATCATAAAATGAAAATTTTAATTTTTTAGACTCTACATGAGTAGATCTACACAGTGAATATATTATGTGGTATGCTTTAGTACAAAAGTTTTTTAGCTCTATACATGGTTTTCTATAATTAATTGGAATAAACTTTTGTACTAAAGCATGTCATATTATATGCTTACTGTGTAAATCTGCTCATGTAGAGTTTTTAAAAGTTAGATTTTCCATTTTATGATTTTTCTATGATTTACTATAGTTTTCAAAGATTCAACAAAAATAAATAAAAAACAAAAGGTAGCAAAACCACCTAGTGGGTTATTTGAACGGTTCTCGAAAGTTCAGGGGTAGAATACTCGGTTTTGGGAAGTTATGTAGACCAACCCCCATAGTTGATGGGGTGAAGTAGACTTTTTCAAAAAAAAAAAAAAAAAAAAAAGATACCGCCCACTTCCTAGCGGAAACGGATAAGCAGCGAGCAGCTGACTGCCCACCACGATCAAACAAACAATTGTCGCTTTCCTTTAAACTGTAACCATTGGCGCGACTAAAATGTTTGACTTGATTCACTACACCAAAAAAACGTACTTAATTAAATGGGAACCGAGCTGTGGTGAGCAAGGGCTGTTGTAGATCCTCTAAGAAAACTAAATACATTTTTTTTTTTTTTTTTTTTGGGGGGTGGGGTGGGGTGTATTTCAATCGCTCTTACATCCATAATCACACTATCATGGTATCATATATTCTCACCTATAAAAATCAACTAGTATATCCTTATGTATTTTGTGCATATCGTATGAGGTAGATATCACTTGTAAACGCTGGGTTAGAATTCTTATATGGTAGATTTTATTGAACTAACTCAAACAATTCTTATATGGTGAATTGCCCAAGCCTTCTGCACAGGTGCTCTGTTGCGTCGGCCCAATCTTGACGGCCCATCAGCATTTAGCAGGGGATGCCGACCGAGCCTTTTGGAGCCTTTTTCCAGGTCGGCTTAGCTGACTTTGCTAGCCGCCTAAGCCGGTTTCAGGGCTGGCCAGCCAAGCCGGTTTAAGGACCCAGCTAAGACGGGTTTAAAGGTGAAGCCGATCTGGCCGGCTAGCCAAATCGGCTAAGCCGAGCAAGCCGGTTCGTTGTGGCTCGCCGTCTTCTTCGTGTGATTTCTTGTTTCATTTGTGATGTCACTTGACCTTGATTATGTCCATAATCATTGTAACTTATTCATGGCGTTTAAAATCATCTTGGACAATTTTAAATGCCAAATGATTTTTTTTTTTTTGAGTAAATGCACCCAACATCCTCAAACTTTTGAGGTCTTCCCATTTGAGTCCTCAAACTAAAAAGCGACTATCTAGGTCCCCAAACTATTGTCATCGTGCACCAATGGTCCAAACCATGCCACACCGGCCAAAGATCTCGATATGGCGGTGCCACGGTGGCGGTTGGACAAGGTGGCCATGCTATCTTCCAAAAAAAAAAACCCGAACGTTCTCTTTCTCACTCCCATGTCTAGAGAAACTCGAGAGGCCACCGTCACGAAGAGCGGCTTCACTCTCTCCCCAACCAGAGGCTGCATCACGCGGCCGGTAATGTCGACGAGCGGAGCGCGAGCACGTGGATGTAATTGCGGACCGCCGCAAATGTAACACGGCCAAAAACGGGCTGCCGCACATGCATGCCCGCTGCCGAGGAAGCAACGCATGCGGATGCGGACGAAGTTGTTCACAGCCGCGCCGCTTGCATGTCGTATATATATATAGTCCCGTTGTTCCTGTGCGCGACCGCGGGGACAACCGATCAACGATGCCAGCGCGATGGCGGCTCGTGCACCCGTCGTAGCGGGGCATGGTGTGTGGGTGCTCCTAGAGGCGGCCTACGCCATCTGTTTAGAGTTCGACCGAGTTCCACCACGCCGCCGCGGCACCGGGCCGCGACTCGCTCAACACGCACCCACAAAACTGGCTCCACCCCGCTGGCGCTCCGGGTGGCGGACTTCATCGGGCGTTCTCGATCCCCACTCGGGCACTCGCAGTGTACGTATGCATATGTGTGAGTGCATGGCGGCGGAACTCACGGGCCCCTCAGCTGCCAGCGGCCATCTCCTCGAGTGTGCGTGAGCAAACGAGCACGCGGCGGTGGGCGTGCCCGGCAAGCGCCGGGCCGCCACCGCCGCAGCTGCTCAGGCGAGGCGCCGCGCCACTTAGACGAGCAGCGGCGTGTATAGGCCTCAAGTGTTGCGCGCGATCATGCCGGCGTCCGACGACGCCAGACGACCGCTAGGGACACCACGCACAGGCGACGGTACCTGCCTGTCCCGCCCCGAACGTGACGAGAACGTCAAGAAGGATGGAAAGACAGGGCATGCGACGGTACCTGCCTGTCCCGCCCCAACGTGACGAGAAGGATGGAAAGACATGAGGACATGGAAGTGAGAAAGAGAACTTTGCAGGGTTTTTTTTGGAAGATAGCATGGCCACCTTAACCAGCTACCACCGTGGCAACGCCATGTCAGATGCTGGCGCTGGCGTGGCAAGGTTTGGACCATTGGTGCCCGACAGCGGTAGTTTGGGGACTTAGATAGCCACTTTTTTAGTTTGAGGACCTAGATGGTAAGAACTCAAAAGTTTGAGGGCGTTGGGTGCACTTTATTTTATTTTTTTGAGCAGACGAGGTAAGTATGGATGCACAGGTGCTCTGTGTTGGCCCAATCTAGACGGCCCATCAGTATTTAGCAGGGGATGCCGGCCGAGCCTTTTGGAGCAAACCAAGCCAGCGACTATTCTTCTTCCCAGTCTGGTCTCCCGTAAGTCCGCGGCGGCGGCTGGTCCTGGTCCCGTGCAAAACCCTACAGCACCGCCGCCGACAAGAGAGAAGGGCTAGGTTAGGTATCCCATGGCGCGCACCGGGTGTGGCTGCAGCAGTGAGCTGTCGCGGTCAGCCTCCTCCATCTCCGCCGACACAGCAAGGGGGTATCACATTCTCAAGATCGACGACTACTCACTCACCAAGGGTACACCCAACGGAGAGTACCTCAAGTCTCACCCTTTCATCGTTGGTGGCCACCACTGGCAAATTCGCTACTACCCTAACGGAGACAGATCGGAGAACACAGATTTCATCTCCATTTTCCTTCAGCACGACGGGAGTGTGGCCAATTTGGTGAAGGCGCGGTACAAGATCCGTCTCAATGACGACGTGGGAAAGGAGCCGGTGACATTGGGCGAGGTGGCTAGCTTTGCGAGCAACTCGGGCTGGGGATACTCAAAGTTCGTCAAAAGGAAGAACTGGAGAAATCGAAGCACCTCAAAGACGATTCTTTCTCGGTCCGGTGCGACATCCTGGTTGTCAACGAGTTCCGCGCCAAGATGGAGACGGCCGTGGAATCGCCTCCAAGGTTCGTCTCGGTGCCCCCATCTGACCTGCACCAGGATCTTGGGGATCTCCTCCGGAGCGAGAAGGGCGCTGACGTGGTCTTCGATGTTGGAGGCCAGACGTTCGCGGCACACCGGTGCGTGCTCGCCGCCCGGTCACCAGTCTTCAGCGCAGAGCTTCTTGGCACAATGAAGGAGAGCAACGCCAATGGAGTTGTCCGTGTAGATGACATGGAGGCTGAGGTGTTCAAGGCTTTGCTCTACTTTGTGTACACTGACTCAGTACCCACCAAGGCAGAGGAAGCAGGGGAGGGGAAGAGCGAGAAGGAGAAGCTAAAGAGGAAGAGGACGACATCATGTCCCAGCACCTTCTTGTTGCAGCCGATAGATACAACTTGTTGAGGCTGAAGTTGATCAGTGAAGAGAAACTGTGTGGGTACATTGCTGTAGGCACAGTGGCCACCATACTGACGCTTGCTGAGCAACACAACTGCCACGGGCTAAAGAAAGCCTGCTTCGATTTTCTCAGCATTCCTGAAAATCTGAGGGCAACCATGGCAACTGATGACTTCAAGCATCTAAGCAGGAGCTGCCCAGCTGTCATGGAGGAGTTGATTGCTATGCTTGTCACCTGAAAACAGTGACGGTCATTGTTTCGGAATTGTTAGTCCCTGACTTCTTAGTAACCTGGCCATTACTTTGTATTGCATTTTGAGTATTGGAAGAAGATGCAAAACTATTAGCATGTTCAGTGTCATCTCTATTATGTTGCGCCATTACACATCCCTGTAGGCTAAGTTAATCTGGAACATCTTTGTTAGCTCCGCCCATCAAATCCAGAGGATCTCATTTCCTTAAGGAGATGACTAAACACTGAAATTGTTACTTCTGGCTGTTTTCATGTTGCTTTATTGCATCTCTAGTCTCTACCTACCCTGTCCTAGAACTGCTTTATTATTACATGATTCTTTGATATCTGCTTACTTTACTTAACCCCTGTACTGATCTGTTAGAGCATCAGTAGTGTATGGATCCAGCCTCGGTGCTATAGGACGATGTGACTTTGCTTGTTCAAAAAATCAAAATAAGCCACAGTGTATAGGACCGAGCTTGACACCATGCATGGACCCACACTCATCAGAAAAGAGAGAGATTTCCACCTTTTACTCGGGGCCGTATCAACTGCATGTAGGAGAGAGAGCGTGCATGCGATTTCTTTATTCCCTCCGACCTGGTTCGATAGCAAGCACCGGGTTCTTTATAGAATCGGTGTTACAGTGTATAGAACCGGGGTCGATCGCTGAATTTATTGTACGCTTCCCACCGCACACTGCGGTCGCTCTTATAACTAGACACTTGTCAAAACTAAATAATTGCATGGACCATTTGTTATAAAATAAACCCTCCGGCCCAAGAAAAACATGATGATTTTAGCACTTTTAGGAAAAAAAATAGTGTTCAGTGGAAATTACCCATATACACCTATTTATTGATCTTTTTTTACAAGCTATGTATTGAAGGTTAACCATGCTAATTAGGGAATAATAAGCCCCTTAATCCCCTCACTATAATTAAAAGGAACGCATGGAGGCATGCAGATAACAATCTCAAGTTGATATAGCCCCAATCTATTGTCCAAGAGCTAAAACAGAAAATTGTTTTGGGACACTTTTTGAATCCTATAACATCATGTTTTTTAGGACAGGAGTACTTGGAGAGAAATTAAAGACTACCATCACACTCTATACTATAGATCTCCCCTAAAATGAGAGTGCAGATGCCTGTCTGTTGGGTATCCATCCATACAACAGAAGACATAAATCAGGCAAAATGATCAGGCTGTCTCTGTGAAGCTAAGCTATTTTTAGTTATGCCGTAGATTGTTTTTGGTTGGTGACTCCTCCCGACTCCCATTCACTGCACAGTTGGAATCCAAACCACTGTTTCAGACTTTTTTTTTTGAAAGCGTGCATTGTGCCTGCTTTCATGAACGGAAAAAAGCTCGCGAACTGCCTCCTACTTGACCGACGGGACGCCACCGCCGGTGCCCATGAAGCGCTCGGCCATTGCCGGGTCCGGAGTGTTGGAGGGGTCGCCTGCCCGACGTCCCTCCCACTTGTTGAGGAGCACTCGGCGCCGCCTGTTGCTCAGGTCGTGGGTCACGGTAAGCTGATTTCGCGCCCAGACTCGTATAAATGCTAAGTAAAGCTCCAATAAAATAAAGTGATATTTATGTATTCGACCCTTACGATGTGCACATTATGATTTGTTTTATATTTCCTTCACTGGCAATGCAGAAACAGCCTTTTTGTGTTAACTGGATGGACAGTGTTGAGCAAAAGCATGTTTTCATGCTCCCGGCTCTAGCTGCCGTTTGTATATGTTTGCTCTTAACACCCATTCTGATGTTGCAATCTAAAAAGATAACTGGATTGATACATTGAATCTCTGCGTTTTCCTTGCCTAAAGACGGAAGCCATATTACTTTTGCAAGTTGGAAGCGAGAAAAAGTAATGGGTGTTAACACAAAATTAATACCTATGTTATATGATCAGTATCACTGGAAACATATTTGAATCTAGCTTTTAACAAAATTATTTGAAGACACAAATGTTGCACGTATTTTCTACAAACCGAAATCAAACTTGTGACATGTACACCAACGGCAACACTTATTTAGGGACGGAGGGAGTACTTATTATGGACGTTTTTGCCCCTACTAGTCTCCCTCTATGACACATGGGGCCCATTTGTCATCCCTCTCCCATCCACTCTTCCTCTTCCCAAAGAACCCCTTTGCTCTGCGCCGCCGGTGAGCGCGTGCTGCCAGCTGCTGCCACCACTCCCTGCCGCACTAAAGCTTCTATCATTGCCTTCCCGCCTCGGCGCCACCACCGCTGTCCTCCTCAGAGCAACATTGCATGGTCCTTGACGACGCGCCGCCAAATTTATGTGCACCGCCCCGCCCGTGACCTTCCCCGCCTCCACACCTTGGTCCCCCTACGTGTTCTCATCGGCGTGACGCGGCAACCCCCACGTGACCGGGGCTGACATGGAGGACCTATAGCCAACGAGTCATGGCTTGTAGGTCACCTCCTCCTCCATTGACAATGGCACCCTCGCCTCCTCCTTCCACGGCGGTGCCCCTCGCCTCCTCTATCCATGGCGAGCCATGCCCCCGGGCCGAAACTATGTTGAGGAGAAGACAAAGGAGGAAGGAATGATGCCGACGCCCACCCACGCCACAAGGCTCGTGGCAAATACGGGCCGGGCTTGACGCGAGTCGCGACGCCTACCCACGAGCTCGGGTCCATGTAGACACGGCTAGCGCCGGGTGCATTTAGCTCAACGCTGTTGCCCGGGCCGGCGGCTTTGGAGCCACCACACGTGGCGTGGTCGGGCTCGATGCGGCCGCCCGCCCACGTGACGACGACGCCATGGCCAGCCTCCCACCCGCATGCTCGCTTAGCGCCGGAGATGGAGAAACAAGAGAGGAAGGGAAGTTGTAGGGAAGAAGGCGCCACCCCGCTGAGGCTAGGCCAAAGAAAGACTCATCAAGGAGCCTAGCGTGCCGCGCTTCTTGCCGCAGGCACTTACCCCCGCCCCGGCGGGGGGGTCGGGGTGGAGTGGGCAAGCGGGCACCGGAGATGAAGGAGATAGAGAGAATGTGAGAGGTTGACAAGCGGCCCCCATAGAGTACCCCTTTGTACACTACCAAGGGCCCAAATCACCTCCAACGACATATCTTAAACATCTACATAGTTCTAATGGCAGTCGATAGTTTCTTGAATAGTAGCATTATGTTTAAGAAATAAAAGAATTATAATAGCAATATCCAATTAACCCTTTTAAGAGCAAGTATTATAAAAAGACCGTTAGAAGGCTGAATGTTGAGGTGGAGGAGAGAGCGGAGAGGAGAGGAGAGAAAGGGAGTGAATTGTAACCATGTGGGAACGAAGATCTGTACATTGGGGTAAGAGGTAGGCTGAAAGAATGGAATCTGCTGTAAAACACACGGACTCTTTCCTAGAAGGAAAGGAGAAGGATGAATCCTAATCCTAGTCCGCTTGTATGTGGGCTCTTACCAAAAACTCTCCGCCTTGGTGAAATATAGAAAGAGGAGAAGGAGGAATCCTAATCCTAGTCCGTTTATTGTGTGGGCGATTTCCATACTCTAGGACTTATTCGACTATATATGTGGAGATCCTCCATTGTAATCAACGAAGATTCATCAGATGAATAAAGAATAGTCTCCCTACATCTTGTGTCTACTTGTTCTACTTTCATCCACTACATTGATTGTGAGAGACGGAGAGGGGAAGGTCCTAACCGCTGATGACAAGTTTCACAACACGTTATCAACGCACGACAAGCTCTTCGTCGACATCGTCGTTGAAGCTGCCGCCGATCTTCGGCACCGATGCTTGTGCTGACGTCCCGCTGCGACTACTTCGACGACGCCGACATCCCGATGTTGTTAGCGAACGGATCTGCTACCTCCGCCTCGCTACGACCTGCCTTGCATCGACGACTCGTCGCCACGCCGGCAGTCCCCACGGCCTAGCCGAACTGCCCTCTGCGACAGCCTTCGTTTCTTCTCGAATTCATGAACCAAAGGTAATTTAAAAAATCGCATCTAGCAGATTGCTTGTGCTCCTCATCGAGCCAATTTATATACTGCGTACATGCATAAAATTGGTATATACAGAAATACGGAATTGCCTATGGTTAATTATTAAAAAGAATCGAGAGCATCAAGGCTGTCCTGTAATCAGCATACTTGATATCACGTTGATCGAAACCCTGGCCATCACGAAAAAGAAGAACGGACTATGGATGCAATCATGACAGGAGACGGGTCGATAACATCTCGCGGCCTGAACGTCGCTGATGCCCTCTCCGGCTTCCAGCCGTGAATCTGTGACTACGCACCAGACTTGAACGCCAGATTGAAACATAGTCGAAGCCAGCATAATCGATGGTACATCGATCACGGACATGAAGTCTGGTGACTACTCAGCAATCAGGATGCAAGCTGATTAATTGACATGCAAAGTCAATTTTGCTGTGGCCGATGTCTGCACCTTGGAACCTCCATGCCGATCTGCACCGCATGCGTTTTGGCTAGCAGCCGTCCTATGGGTGACCGCAAGTCGTCACCGGCTCGAGGCCATGGGCCTACAAGACCCAACTGATTGTGCCCGATCTCGTTCATTGCCGCCAGCTACGGCCTGCATGTCCTTGTTGCCGAACTGTAATCCTCTGCTGTCCGTGTGCTATTACATCTCTGCCCACCTGCGCGCAAGCAACCGCTACCTTGCAGCGTAGCCCGCATGGTCGGTTTGAAGCCACCACTAAGACCGACTTGCCAAGCTGCCATGACTCGGCGTAGCATCGCGCAATCCGACACGAACACCACTTTTATGTGGACGCCTGACGCGGCTCGTGGCCTACTCGCTCTTGTTGGTCAGCAATACATGCATACATCACTGAAGCGTGTTGCATTACAGAAAAAGCAGCATGAAGCTGTATTAAAATTATTCTAGTATGTAGTATATATGTTAAATTGATTACGTTGATGATCTATCTACTACATCAAGCAGCTAGCAGCTGATAAATTTAGTGAATTGATGCTAGCATGCATCTTATCACCATTGCAGATATGCAAGCCCTCACAGCTACTCATATTGACGTACCAAATGGTGCACATGAAGTGCATATTATTTCTGTACATGTATACATGAACAGTATATACTTCACCGGAATTGAAGCAAGGATTGAGCAAACAAAAACAGAAAAACGAATCCTTCTGTTGGAAACTTTTGCATGCTTATCTAATGTTTATGTATATATAGCACTGTGTTGATATCTTCATGCTCTTTTGAAAGCATTTATTTATATATCACATGACATGTATTATATACCATGTAATTGCAAAATAAATTTTTATACTAGAAACATGGTAAAGGTTTATGAGCTCTCTAAATCCTCAGAGACCTTAGACTTGTCACCCTTGAGAGCCTCATATTTATTTTTTTCCTAGCATATGAATTTTTAAGATGAATGAATAATTGGTATAAATTCTAAAATTTACACATACCATAATCCTGAAAAATGCTAGGACGTTTCTAAGAATATTTTGAGTAATCATCCACTATATCTTTTTTTGCACCTTGCTACTGGTTTACATGTAGTAAACTTATATGCACATGATCCAAGTTATGTTAATATGCATGCCTTAAAAAGAAGAAGTAATATCCTAAAATTACTCGAAAGTAAAAGTATTTGTTACGGTCATTATTAAATTCATGTAGGATATTTTGCTACCATTGAAGTGTAGTAAACTCAACATAAATATTTCTTAATTACTCTACGAAATGAGTATATGGCCGATAGAAGTAACAAATACATTGTGGAACTCAACGCATGAGTAAAATCCCATTATTATGATTACGAATACCATATTGCATTGAAAGTTGAATTTTCAAGCTTGTATGTCTAACGCTGCTCTATAAGCTTGAAGCTTTATATTAAATGTCTAGAAGACAAGATGGTAAATAGATTTTATCAATCTACATTCTCGAAGAAATGTCTTTGGTATATAGAATATCAAAGAGCAATGTAATACATGAAGTATTGATTTTACCATTAGAAATTACTCATGGAAATTGAGTTGAAATTTTTAGACAGCTTTATGAACCAGGATATTATGGATTGCAATAATTTTAAATATATGGCTTGCATATATGTTACACCCCTTGAAGACTTGTGACGGTATATCATAACTCTTGAATATAAAGCATGAAGCTACCGCTTGTCAAGTATAGAAGTTAAGACATGCGAGAATGTATATTATTTGGAACATATAAAGTTTTTCTTGAAGAACAACTTAATCATGTGCTTATAGACTTGTATTTTGAAATTCATATCCCTAAGTATTGATAGTAGTGTTCGTGATGCATTAAGTTTTAATTCCCGTTGAATTAAGTGGTTAATGGTTAATTTATTAGCTTGAAGACTACTATGAAATACTTTATATTCTTAGTTGCAATTCTTATTACTTAAGTAATATGTGCGAATTTCTCATGGAATAAATTAGATTTATATGTTTCACATATAAACAATTGCCTATTGCCTATCAAAATAAATTTTGTATTCATTTTATCCACAAAGAAGCTTTGAATAATCAAGAAGGTTATAGTTCTTTGTGCATCACTACCATGTAGGTAGATGGGGAACTGAATTTTCTAAAGCACATGAACAATTGACTATACTAGCATATTAATTGATCTTGGAAGAATCAATTTAGCCCAAGAACTAGAAGTTGTATCCTACCCTAAGTCTATTGTTGTACATTAAATAGTACATTGATATGTAAATTTTATGCCATAATCAATGATTACTAGAAGTATGATTGAATTCTATGAAGCATGAGAAGTGATTATTCATAGATAATGCATGAAGCAAATCGCTACTTAAAGTAGTTATGGCATGAAAAGGAGGAGGAATTTTGGGTAAAGGCGTAAGAACATGTGGATAATATATATTTAATAGGCATAGCCGCCCTAAATCAATTTTTTTAAGTGCATGTATCGGGACTTGAAGTTACTCGCCCCGTCCCTTCCGGCCGAGTTAACTTTCTACTGCACTAAATGCAAGTAAGCTTGTAGCTTTGCATTTTGTTGTTATCTATTATGTTACTGAATACTAACATTTCACATTACACATGCATGTGTATCTCATTGAGCCGCAACTATCTCCACTTTTGCATCAATATTAGCATAACAGCCTATAGTTGTAGCTAGTAGCTACCTTTATGCTTCCCTCATAAGTAAATTGGCTAGCTAGCATGCTATGTCTATATGGTTCTCGTTGAACTGAGGAATGATTTGCTTTCGATGCATCGTATGCATAAGCAATAGATTGATCTAGGGCCAAGAAGCCTAAGATCGTGGGGGAGTGAGTTTATAAAATTTTGCTCAATGGAGACTAACCCATTTGATGGGATGAATAGTTGTGGAACTAAGATATTGGATAACACAATTATGATGATTTGGAATTTATAAAGAAAAGGCATCAAGGGATTTTTGCATTAAGGCAATTAGAAAATTCTAGAAGAAAATTCCATGTGAATTTGAATGTTGCATATTTAATACACTTCAAGTGTATGATCCATTTTTATGAGTACTTGGATCAATTTTTAGGCCGATTAATAAAGAAGCTAGAGAATGAAATAGTTTTCTAAACTATGATTTGTGCATATTAGGGGAAAACATCCCCGATTTTGTAGGAATGCTTGAACATTCTTAAATGCACTTTAAGTATTCTAGCTCATTTGCATAATGAATAATAACCCCCATATTGAAATATGTGTGTGAATATTTCCCATAAAATTTAATCATAGCATACATAAATGGGCCTCCACTTGTAGTTGGAGATATATGAATTTGAATTAAGCCCATGATGGGGGATATATTTTGAAGTATGCTATTAATGATCTAATATTGGCATTAGGGGAGAGAGCCTATATTTTGATTGCCAAATATTATTTCCATAGAAGGAAAATGATCTTAAGAGAAAATATTCCTTGGAGCTTGAAGCAGAATAGTATCACATACTAAGTCATACAATAGTTTGACTAATGCTCTTGTGAAGCCTGAAGCGAGCATATGCCGATATTTTTTAAAATGAGAGGAGTAACTTGAAGTTATGAACCAGAAGTTGTGTTTACTAGTAGTAAACTAAATGTTATATACTATCAATCTAAAATCTACGGGGGACGCCTGTGGGTTCTAGTTTTAGTGTATACACGTTAAATAGAAAAGAAATGGAACTCCTCCATTCTCATGAAGAGAACACCTCATGAAGAAGGTTGAGCACCTCATGAAGAGGATCATCATGAAGATGAAATCCAACATACTAAGCGCCACAAGCATCATTAGTGTTGGATATGTAGAACAATATACCATCTCTTGTTTGGGAAATGACAGAGATAAAATATTCTCACATTGTGAGAGTATTGGGAGAAGAGAAAATAGTTGTCGACAACACTACCTCTTTAATTGCGAATGTTTCTCTTGTGAGAACCCAGATCCGAAAAATAAAGTCCATGGCAAAATCGCTTGTAGCGATTATATCGGGTCAATGAAGAAAGCAATTGAGGTTGAATCTCCTATTAAGAAGAAATGAATGTTCTCGCTATATCTCCGTAAATGAAACAAATGAATATCGAATATGCAGGTTAATAAGTGGATTATGAAAATCCATATAATTCCCCAAGAATATAAATCGCAACTTGTAGAAATCTCATACTAAGTATTAAAGTTTAAGGTATATATATTTCATGAATGAATATTGAAGTCTCAAGAAGAGCATGTCCTAGAAGGATTACAATCATTGAATGATTTTATAGTGAATAACTCAACGTTATTGTGTATATCACTCATCCCTTATGCAAGAGAGTATGTATCTCATAGAAGAGAATTATTAATTCACTAAGAATTAAAGTATATTCCTGAAGAAATTAATCCATGAAGGATTTACCACCAATTCTTGAATAAACACCATGTATCCCCTCAAGTGAATATAGACCCGAGAGAGAAAATGAGGAATCTTAAACACCATGAAGGTGTCATATAAACACTTTCGAGAAAGTGTAATGCTAGCAATGAATCTATCATCCTCTAAATGCAATAGAAAGAATAATGGTGACTTTGGTATTTAAATTATCCCCTAAATGTCAAAATGTAAGACTGGATTTATTATTGAGTGATACTATCAAAATCTTGAAGATTTATAGAATATACCATTTCAAAATCCACTAAGGAAGAACTATAAAGTATTCAAGCTTGTATAAGTTTGATACACTATCTAGAAGATGTTGAATATGAACTTATTTTTCCCCGTAATCCTCTGAAAAGGATTTATTATTTTAAAGGATAAAATTTATTTGTTTTGCACAACAAGTGGTTCTTTTTTGCATGAAGCATATTGCTCTTTGTTATACCCATATAATTCATGGAAGAATTATAAGCCATACTTTTGAGTCAAATTCAAATGATGGCTTTGTGAGGGGGAGCAATTTTACTCAATTTATCTTGAAGGTAATTGAAACCATTAGAATTATAAAGATCATATTTGCTAAAACATTAAAGTTTATGCATAGATTATGAAGATCAATTTCTATTCACGAAGAATAGAGTATCCTCAAGAATATATGACCAAGAAGGTTAAATGTTGTACTCTTTTCCCTATATGAGTTTTTACTAGAAGGTTTCTCACACAAGGTTTTTAATGAGACAACATGTGCAATGCAATTAACGAATGTGATGTACTCTTTTCTCCAAGAACCGTTTTTTCCCACCGGGTTTTCGGATGGAGTTTTTGACGAGGCATATGCATATCGTGGTAATCGCCCAAGGGGAGTGTTGTAAAACACACGGACTCTTTCCTAGAAGGAAAGGAGAAAGATGAATCATAATCCTAGTCCGTTTGTATGTGGGCTCTTACCAAAACTCTCCGGCCTTGGCTGGAATATAGAAAGAGGAGAAGGAGGAATCCTAATCCTAGTCCGTTTATTGTGTGGGCGATTTCCATACTCTAGACTTATTCGGACTATATATACGTGGGAGATCCTCCATTGTAATCAACGAAGATTCATCAGATGAATAAAGAATAG
The DNA here is from genome assembly GCA_015847255.1 of Hyparrhenia diplandra. Taxonomy (NCBI): domain Eukaryota; kingdom Viridiplantae; phylum Streptophyta; class Magnoliopsida; order Poales; family Poaceae; genus Hyparrhenia; species Hyparrhenia diplandra. Next base: position 106,825 of record JADLZK010008250.1, on the reverse strand, counting down.
TCTCCTTACATTTTGTGTCTACTTGTTCTACTTTCATCCACTACATTAATTATGAGAGACGGAGAAGGAAAGGTCCTGTCCGCTGACGACAAGTTTCACAGCAGAATCTTTACGGCCAGCCGCCGGCTTTGCTCTACAAAAGAATAGTGTTCCCATCCACTTTCCCCTCCCCAGCTCCCCTCAATCCCCAATTCCCCACTCCACACGTTTCGCTAAACCCTCGTGCGCCACCAACAGCGGCGAAGCAGTGATCGAGCTACACTCGAGCGAAGGAGGGCAAGGGAGAGAAGGTTCGCCATGTCGTCCGCAGCCGGCCGCCGCAAGCCGTCGCTATCCGCCTCCGCCTCCACCGTCTTCGCCGACAATGCGGCCGGGTACCACGACCTCAAGATCGACAGCTACTCCCGTATCAAGGGTATCCCCTGCCGGAGTGCCCATCTTCTCCAGCTGTTTCTCGGTCAGCGGCCACCCGTGGCGATTTGGCTTCTTCCCCAATGGCGAAAGGACCGCTGAAGGTATCATAGGCTTCGGCCTCATCCTCGAGGAGGACGTGGCCAAGCCGCTGACGGCGCAGTTCGAGTTCGCTTTCATGGGGGAGGAGCGAGGTTCCTTCTTCCGGAACCGGAAGAGAACGGAGCAGAAGCTGAGGTCGTTGCCGGCGGTGATAAGGAGCTTTGCTGACCGTAAATATCAGGTGTGTCCAGTGTTACTCAACAGAAAAACATTGGAGAAGTATGTTAGCAAAGACTCCCTCACGGTGCGCTGCAACATCGTCGTCTTCGACGACATGTTCGTAGCCACTCGGGACACCTTCGTGTCCGTGCCGCCTTCCAATCTGCACCTGAATTTTGGTGACCTGCTGGCGTCCAACGAGGGTGCAGATGTCACGTTTCTTGTTGCTGGTGAGACGTTCAAGGCACACAGGTGCGTTCTTGCAGCCCGGTCGCCCGTCTTCAAGGCAGAGGTCTTCGGCAGAATGAAAGAGAGCACAAGAGGGGCGGTCATACGCGTAGATGACATGGATGCACAGGTGTTCAAAGCTTTGCTTGATTTCGTGTACACCGACGCACTGCCAGATTTCGAAGATGGTATGAAGAAACAAGAAGAGGCTGCATTGGCTCAGCACTTGCTTGTCGCTGCCGACAGGTATAATCTTGAGAGGCTGAAGCTGATTTGTGAAGATAGATTGTGTGGTCACATTGATACAGCCTCTGCTGCAACCATCTTGGCGTTGGCTGAGCAGCACCATTGCTGTGGGCTTAAGGAAGCATGCTTCAGATTCCTGAGCACCTCCATCGACTCTGAATGCTGTAATGACAACTGAAGGCTTTGATCATCTAACTAGAAGCTGCCCGTCTATTTTAAAAGACCTCCTGTCCAATATTGCTGCTCGTTTGCCCATTGATGTTGAGAAAGCAGGATGAGGGGACATCATGTTTCAGGTTGTGGGATGTGTATATCAGGTTGCCAAGTTAACTAATTAAGCATACTAGCACTAGTGCTAGCAGGCAATGCACCTATATCTTCATTTTGGTTCGGTCATTGCATCCCTCATGGGTATATTCTACTATTATAACTGTAAAACCATGCTACTTACTAAGTAAGATAAGATTAGGAACAATTGTGCCAGCTAGTGTGATGAAACTCCAGTTTTAAGGGTAAACCTCCACGTCAACATGGAAGTTGTCTTTTTCATATGTACCCCACAGGTATTGCAATGTTTGTACTATTATGAGTGCTAGTAGTTTATGCATAGCCTTATGTATCCTTAAAAGGATGCAATGCACTCTATCTTCATTTTGTTTGGTCATTGTATCTCTCATGGATATTAACTGCCAAACCATGCTACCAACTAAGAAAGAATTAGGAAATATCGTGATGGCTAGTGAGTTTAATTAATTCTGAACCTCCAAATCAAAATGCAAAGTTGCCTTCTTTCATATTTCAATTGGAAGTTCAACCTCCACAGTTATTGCTTGTGTGTTGTTATATTTGACCTATTTGTACATGCCTTCTTTAATTCAGGATGAGCCACTGGTATTTCTTTAACTATCAAGTATGGCATGATTGTAGCTACTACTATTTTTGACAAACTTTACATGTGATGGGCTATTTCATATATATTTGTACCTAAAATATGTTAGAAATTATGGTGGCAGCATTTAGAAATTATGGTACCTAAAATATGTCTTGACGAGTGATGCTCAGTGTTCTAGCAATATATTTTTTAGATAATGCAGTGTTCTTGCATTAGATGTTGGCTTGCTGCTGTGTATTTTACATTCCTCATCTGTAGTTTTAGTAGAGCAACAGTTACAATAGATGTTGGCTTGCTTCTACGGCTCTATCAATTGATTAGGATGGACTTTGTTATCTGGTAGCTATGATAATTGAATATTCACTAAGTATCTCTGGTTGTCTCATTTTCGTTGCATAGATTAGAATATGCTGGAACTAGGCATCTTTAACAATTGTTTTGGATTCAATCAGTTGCATTTCATGGTTTGTGTCATTGGTGGTGCTTTCATCACGTAATTGTCCTCTTTTTTAGCAATGGTGGTTCAGGAAAGGTTTCTAGCTAGGATCAGGTAGTTCTCCATGGTTTGATAGTTCCACCAATTGAACCTGCAGCGTCTCTGGTTGTTGCTTTGTAGTGTTTACTGCTTAGGATGGAGCTAATTTCCAGGCTGTTGTCTTGATGAGTGATGCTCAGTGTTCTAGCAATATATATTTTTTAGATAATGCAGTGTTCTTGCAATAGATGTTGGCTTGCTGCTGTGTTTTTTACATTCCTCATCTGTACTTTTTAGTAGAGCAACGGTTACAATAGATGTTGGCTTGCTACTATGGCTCTATTAATTGATTAGGATGGACTTTGTTATCTGGTAGCTATGATAATTGAATATTCACTAAGTATCTCTGGTTGTCTCATTTTCGTTGCATAGATTAGAATATGCTGGAACTAGGTATCTTTAACAATTGTTTTGGATTCAATCAGTTGCATTTCATGGTTTTTGGCATTGGTGGTGCATTCATCAGGTAATTATCCTCTTTTTAGTAATGGTGGTTCAGGCAAGGTTTCTAGCTATGATTAGGTAGTTTTCCTTCTCCATGGTTTGATAGTTCCGCCAATTGAACCTTCAGTGTCTCTGGTTGTTGCTTTGCAGTGCTTTACTGCTTAGGATGGAGCTAATTTCCAGGCTGTTATCTTGACGAGTGATGCTCAGAGTTCTAGCAATAGATTTTCTTTTTAGATAATGCAGTGTCCTAGGAATAGATGTTGGCTTGCTCTGTGCTTTTACATTCCTCATCAGTAGTTTTAGCAGAGCAACAGTTGCATATTTTCTAGACTTGTGGTATGAAGAGTCTCATTCCATCTCCTCGTGATCAGCCTGCATGACTACTTGCAGCATAAGGAGCTGCAAATCAGGCTTGTTACCCTGTTCCATCTATATAGCGTTACCTGATCAAAATCAGGTGACCTCGTGATCAGCTGGTTTGGTTATTTGAAATCTCCAGTTGGCATGCAATTGCCGCAGCGCTTTTTTTTTAAAAAAAACTGGATAAGTACTTCGTCTCTTTTCTGAGATGCATAATTTAGGGATGGTTCCCACATTGGCTTGCTATTATATTCTTAACTTGATCATCAGGATGTTTTAGTACAGCAACGCCAAGATTGATGACTTGGTTATTCAAAATCTCTTGTTGGCCTGCAATTGTTGCATTTTTTTTTGGATTTAAGTAAGTACTTCGTCGCTTTTCTGAGGAGATGCATAATTAATATAGTGATGGTTGTCACCTTGCTTTGCTATTGTGTTCTAAACATGATCATCAGAATATCTTAGAAACAATGCCATGAGCCTCATTCCATCTCTATTTTAGTACACTGTTGCTTCTGTACAGCATTACTAACTGATCAAGAATGGGTGATCTCGTCATCAGCTTAGCTAGCTATTTGAAATCTCCGGTTGGCCTGCAAGCTTGTTTTACGGATCTGGATGGATAATGCTTCTGTGCATCGCCTCGCCACTTTTCTGAGGCGACGCAGAGTTTAGTGATGGTTACTGTCACCTTGGCTTTGCTACCTGTGATGATGATCAGAATGTTTTGGTGACCGTGATTGAGGGATGCCCGTTGTTTGCTCTATCTGTACTCGTCCTTTCATGTCAACCTAATTCCTGCCTGACCTAGACGTTTTGCCATACCACTCGTCTGCCTCCGACGCTCTGTCGTGTGTTGCCACATTTCAAGCATCAAAAGCAGCCCGTTCTTAATGAGTTTCAGCATCCCAGTGGAGAACGAGGAAATTGAATTTCTATAAAAGATGTCAACAAGATCATGGGAGTTGCCTCATAGGTTTTGACCTTTCTTATCGCCAAACAGCAAAAACAGTGATTATTCTGCATGGTTATCTGATCCCACAGAAAAACACGGTGAGACTAATTGTGAACTTGGTTGTCTAAAGTTTTCGACCTCCCGAATGTAAAAAACTCTTTTTCTTCTTAATGCAAAGATGTGAACCATTTGCATAAAAAGAGTAATTGTGTACCAAACACAATAATACATAAAAAACAATATTAACAGAACATTTACTTAGAACAGATTTATCTAAAATTCGTGATAGTTAAAATCTGATTTGTAATCAAGAGATCCAAACAAACACTTGTAGAGTTGCTATAAATATGCGAAGCCAAACTTTTATAGAGTCTAAAAAAACAACTATCTTTATTTTTAGAAACAAAAATAATTATCGATCAAAGATCACGCTTTCCTATACATGAGCATGCAACCTGCAGCCCTATGGCTCCATAGGAGGCCTAGTTTTTGTCGGGCCTAAAGACGGCCCGGTCTAGCCTACTCTGTGCCTGTACTGGTTCGGCCTGCGCGTGTAACAACCCGGCTTGGGAAGACGGTTAAGATCCACTCTACATATTGAGTGAACCACATCTACTAATTAATTCTCTTGTGTTTTCATCCTCGCTTCATGCAAAAAGGTTGCAACCGGAATTGCTGCTTGTTCCTTTGGAGCGAAAGTAACCAAACTTTAGCCTGGCCCAACTTGGCCCGTGGGTTCAAGGTCTCACAGTCACTCCCCTTTAGGACTCCACGTCCCCGATCAAGGGTCGAACCAACCACTACAAGAGTTTAGGCCTTCTATGAAGACCGATTGACCATTTGCGTAAAAAAGTAACCGCGGAACCAAACACAATAATGCATAAAAACAATATTAACAAAACATTTACTTAGACTATACTAAGAATATAACAAAGAGTAATATAATAAAATAAAAGCAACGTTATAATGAGAACTCAAATATATTACGAGTCTCCAAGAATAACAAATGAAATCCTGAGCAATGCTCAAACTCTTCCTTAAATCTCTAATAGATTGTCTAAACTCTGATCTTTGAAGACGTAGAGCTCTCTAGTTCTCTAATCTTACGAAACACTAATTGCTAATCAACTCTCTCTAATAACTATGAATTATAAATTATGAATTAGGTTTTAGCAATGAGTTCTTCCCTTGCTTATATAACCTCTTTGGATGAATCGTGACCATCGGATCAAACCGACCGGATTGGATGGATGATATCACTACTATCTTGCATTGAACTTCCGTGGCGGGCATAGAGACCGCCACGCAGCCTAGGGTCACGGGTTTCCTGCCCGCCACGGAAAAATCAATTAACCGTGGTGGTTTTTAACAAAAACCGCCACGGTTAATGTATTAACCATGGCGGTCATTTTTATCGCCCGCCATGGTTAATGTATTAACCACGGCGGTTTTTTTGTAATATAACCGCCACGGTTAATTAATTCAGGATTAATAAAAAATAAATCGTAAATATTATAAAATTATAAATTTTGATCTACACCACATATTAAATAATAAAATAAGAGAATATTGACATAAATCTTGAACATGCATCACAATTCGACATTCAACCGACATGGACATTCAACACTTAGAGTTTAAAAGTGACGACCAGTTTTACAAACTCGATCGAACGATCGATTGATCAAGTTTAGGTTACAAATTATTTACATCGACATCTAATCGAAAAGAAGGGCCATCCCACCTATAGTCCTTCATGTCTAACTTATTCCTCCAGGTCTCGTAGTTCCCATAATCTCTCGCTTGTGGCAAGGTCGCTCTCGTGGTCGAAGAAGTGGCCGGTAGGTAGCACAACGTTGTCGCGGACGGCCCTACAAATGGCGCCAACCAGTTTCTTGAACGTAAGGTCCTTCAAGTCTTTCCTCCAAAAATTTTCCGTGGTTCTCTTCTTCAGCTCGCGCCCGGTACTACGGTACACGCCATCAAGGCTTCATGAACGTCATGTGCATAGAAACCACACGGGATGTGCCTTGAGGCTGCGTGAGCGCCTTGCATGCACGATATATGTACCAGAAAAATGGTTAGAATATTATGCCGAAACCGCACTTTTCCGTGGCGGGCATTGTTACAAAACCGCCACGGTTAATAGGGATTAACCGTGGCGGTTATTTTACAAAAAACCGCCATGGTTAATCGATTAACCGTGGCGGTTTTTTTCCCTAGCCGGGGGTGCGGGCCACCTATTTTCCGTGGCGGTTTTTCAAATGCCCGCCATGGAAAATAAAAACCCGAACACCCTCGCAAAATCATTCCCGTAGTAGTGTATGCACTCTCAAAGGCGATTGGAGAAAGATTCCGTGGCTGAAAAGTTGGCGACCCATGGGAGGGCGACATCCCCGCCGGGGGCAACTGCCCTGGCTCAATGCCAAGTGGGCCCCAACTTTCTCTGGGTTGTTTCTCGTATCTTCAGATAAATTTCATCTTGTTTGTTCTTTAATCTCTCCTCTTCTTGGCTCATTCTAGATATTCATGTGAAAATTGAAATTCACCAAAACTCATGGAAATTATTAGTTAAAATCCCTAATAAAGCTATAAGTGATCATATTTATGCATTGAGTTGATGATAAATAATAGACAATAATGATCTCAACACAGCCCCCACGTGAACAGTTGACATGGAGGACCTATGGCCAAAGAAAGTCATGGTCGGTGGATCACCTCCTCCTCCATCGACGATGGCATCCTCGCCTCCTCCCACCATGGTGGCGCCCTCATCTCCTCCATCCACGACGGAGCCACGCCCTGGGCAAAAACTACGTTGAGGAGAAGACAGAGGAGGGAGGCATGATGTTGATGCCCGTCCACGCGCTCGGCTGGTGGCAGCACAACCGGCTTGACGTGGGCGCGGGACGCCCACCGGTGAGCTCGATATGTGTCGTGGGCCTCGTGGACGGCCGGGCGGCTGGCGCGTCCGGCTCAACGAGGTCGCCCGCCAGCGTGCTTTCGGCCGCCAGCGGCGTGGCCGGCTTCGATGCGGTTGCCCGCCCACGCAGAGGTGATGACATCACGCCTAGGCCTCCCACCGCATGCTCGCTTGGCACCGAGATGGAGAAACAAACCAAAGGAGCACCGCCACGTATGGGCCCAACAAGGGGAGCCCGCGCCGCGCCCCTCCCAGCCGCCACACCGGCGTCCCGTAAACACGCGTTAAGTAAGGAATATTTAGGGAATAAAGATAAGAATAAAATAGGGAATAAATAGATTGTTTGTAAAAGAAGAATTCCAATCTATAAGGAAACCTCTAGATCTTTCTTAGCATGCAAGTTTCCCTCGGACTATAAATACAAGGGGTATGTAGCCGTTGAATCTTAAGCGAGAAAAATTAAAGGGGTAGCTCCCCAAACAGCTCTTGTCTCTCCGGCTCTCAATCTCTCTCCCCACCTTGCGCCAAGGCCCGGCCGCGCCGCCGCCTGCTGCACGCATGCCACCACCTCGCCCCCCCGCCACACGACACCGACAAGCCACCCACGCCGCCCCTGCGCCCTGGGTGCCGTCGCGCACGCCGCTGCGCCCGGCCGCCCGCCACCCACCACCTCCACCACGCCACGCCCCCCTCCCTCCCTCCCTCCTCTCTCTCTCTCTCTCTCTCTCTCTCTCTCTCTCCGCTACCTCGTTGTCGTCATCAATCTATGTCACCTCGACGTCAATCGCCGTCATCACCACCGCCACGCCATCGCCGCAGCAGCCGAAGCGCCGCCGACGTGTCAATTCGGCCCAATCTAGCGGTCTCGCCGTATCCGGAGACCGGGCGATTCCCACCACCGATGGCTTCCGACGACCACCACCCTAGCGCATGGACGATCACGTTCATGGAGGAGCTCCAACGAATCTTCGACGACTCGATTTAGCTGTGGTGGACAAAGATGGAGAAATGCAGCGGTCGCCACGGCAACGGCGACTTCGTCCCCCCACATCCACGACGAACCGGTGGCCATGCCAAGAAGAACACCGCAACACGCGCCAAGCTGCCTCGACGTCGCGCGCCTCCAACGTCATCTCGCCATCGACGACGCCCCTCCCATGGGCGCCACCGACGACGACGTCGCTCCCACAGTGTCGCCTATGTCACCCCCTCCAAGATCGATGACGCTACAATCAACGCGAGTATGCCTACCCAAGGACGCACCCGCCGTCGCGCCGCTTTCGTCCGATCGAGGCTACCACCAACGCCCACCAAATACGCTTTCGACGAAAAGCCTACCCAACTAGACCAACGTCGTGAGGCCCCAACGACAAGTCAGATAAGTTCCTATGCCACCAACATCCTCTCTGACACTGGGAACACCGGGAGCATCCACACAATCGCCATCAAGAGCAACACAACGACGTCGCCCGACGTCAACGCCGACGTCGACGATCTCAACTCCGACGTCCTCGACATCGACAACACCTCCAAGGGCGCTACCAACGTACACCACCTGGGCACCAACACTGATGATGACCCTCCCATTGGCGCAAACGACGTCACCCCTGACATCCTCGTCATCACCATGCCGACCACCGACAACATCGACTCCAACGACAACGACTTCAACTCAAGCATCCTGAGCATCATGGACGACATCCCGGACACCTATGCCTACGCCGATGGCAACGACGATGCCCCCAAAGGCGTCGCCAACGGTGATGGCGCCCCTCCAATTGGCGCCACTGCCGACTCTCTCAGAGCCACGACACCAGCTCTGCATCACCGCCTCCACCGGTAGCTGCCAACGTCCACAACATCTTCACCAACCAGGACGTCTTCAACACTGGTACCGTCGACGACATCGCCAACAACATCAACGATGACGACGCTACCATGGGCGCCATGAACGGCAACGCCGTCCTCAAGGACGCCAACACCGATGACGACCACCCTGACGTCGACTACGTCTTCGCCATGCCTACCATCGACAACAACTACAAGGGCATGAACCACGACGACCCCCTCACGGCCAACCTCGACACTGGCAACCACAACGTCCCCCACATGGGCTCCACGGCCGATGAGAACACCGACGCCCCCCCAGGCGCCACCAAGAAGACGGTCGTTCTCTCGTCGACCTTCGACAACGACGATCTGCTACACCTGCTGGACATCCTGCCGACATCAACAATGGTGGAGAACACCATCAATCAAGCTGCAGATCCAGCAAAGGCGACACCATCAACACCACGCCAGCAGAACATCAGGTACACTCCTCTTTCTTTGGCTCCTCTACATCACCACGACGGCGCCACGGGAGAACGGAGACACCATACCATGGTGCCCCACTCGCGGTTTTGTGACGTCCTTCAACGGCGACACCAACAACTATCGCGACGTCGACTACTCGGCTATGGCAGCCGGGACGACTCCAGAGCTAAACCAGTGGGCTCCGATGTTCCTCAACGACATCTACGCTCAGTACGACTATGCCAACATACCGTGGGTTGCAATGCACCAGGAGGCGCCCTATATCGGGAGCACGAGAAACCAACTCGCCCAAGAGTTTGACGCTTCCATCTTAAGCAGGCCTCGACGTGTGAGCTTCACAGATGATGACAAGAGGTACATACCACCCACACCAACCCCCTACCTCGTCGACTTCATCACTACCCTAGTGGCTCCCATACTTCATCACTTGGCAACACGAATTGGGGACAGCCTACTTCGCATCGCCGGAATCATCAAGCTCCAACTAGGAGCAACAACTTGGGCGCCACCAATGGAGATTGTCTTCTTCGGCAACCATCGCTACTACGTCAAGGCCTTATCAAAGGTGCTATGGGATGTTCTCCAACCAGCAAAGGTCAGCATCTTCATCTTCGCCCAGCTCATCAACAACGACAACAGTGCAGAACGGGGGACAAATGTCATGAACCAAAGGAGCACCACCGGAGAAGGGCCCAACAAGGGGGAGCCCAAGCGCTGACCAGGGCCCAAGGCCTTGGCGCGCGCGTGCCTCCCTGCCGACCACCGCCAGCGTCCGCCGTAAACATGCTACGTCAGTTGCTTCGCAATTAAGTAAGGAATATTTAGGGAATAAAGATAAGAATAAAATAGGGAATAAATAGATTGCTTGTAAAAGAGGAATTCCAATTTATAAGAAAACCTTGTCGTGGTCTAATATCGGGGTATGCCATAGACACAAGACAATCGTATGGCTCGTGTGGGACTTGATGGCCTAGCTCAAGGGACACGAGGCGCAAGGTTTATCTTGGGTTCGAACAAATCGGTGCCCTAGTCCGATCTCCGGTTGGAGTCACTATGTGGCCGAGCTCAAATGCTCATACCGGGGAGAATACAAGCTGTTCGAGAGAGGGAGGCCGGCTCCCAAGTCTCTGTTCGTGGTGTGTGCGTATGAATGTCGAGGGGAATCGATGGGAGAGGAGATCGATCGATCCCTCCTCCCCGGTGGCCAAGGTTCCCCTTTATAGCCGTAAGGGGAGGATACATAGGTGCCACCGGAGGAGGGCTAAGGGTGTAAAGATTACAAAATAGAGGGGGTAAAGTGTAAAAAGTCACCTCGGTTGGTCGCCATCGTCGCCGGATTCGTGGAGATGGGCGGTGCCCGGCCCGTGTGTCCTGCTTTTCGATCGGAGTAGGAAGACGTCCCGCCGGTATGGGCTCGGATGACGTCTATCTCGCGTCGGTTGTGCCTAGATTTGACCGAGGGGGGGGATTAGACGTGCTTTCGAGCATGGCGGAGTGAATCTGTCACCTTGTGTCCGTCATTGTGGCCCGGCGTGGCTCTGCCCCCGTCGGCCAGCGGAGTGGTTGGCCTAGTCTGTACCCGTTGGCTTCCTCGAGAAGATCGGCAGACGAGCTGAAGTTCGTCGTCGTCGGAGCTCGAGCTCGCGTGAGGTGGGAATCGGGATAAACGTCTCAAAGCTCGTGCTCGGCGGAGATGGGCTGCCCCTTCAGCTTCGTGCGGGCGGAGAAAAGTTCAGCCCGAGCTTCAGCGCTCATGCGCGTCGGGGAGCCCGTGGGACGTGCGTCTTCCGGTCGTCTGAATCGGAAGTCGGGGCGTGCCGTCGTGAGTTGCCGACCTCGGGCTTCGCAAGCCGTATGTTCCGTCTTATCGGGATCATGAGCTCGGGGTCCCATAGTCGTGCGGCGAAATCGTCTTTTGTCGAGGCGTGCGTTCCCGAGCTTGGAGCTCGGGAACCCGCGGGTCGTACGAGTTATGTGCAACGCAGAGCCCGGGTTCCGGTCTCTGGGCTCATACGAGGTGGAGCTCGTGCTCATGCGAGGCGGAAGTATCCCCGTGGGCCGGAGCTCGCGTCGATGCGGATCAGTGCCGAGTGTCGTTTGGGATTTTGCCGCGATTAGTCGTATGTTTATGGGTACCCATGATATAGGTATCCCACAGTAGCCCCCGAGCGTCTGGGGAAGATGGAGTCTCCTCCAGACATTTTGCGATGACCTCGAGATCGTGGTGAGGATAGGCGCCATGCTCGGGGTTGACTTTGTCCGGTGGGGTGCTGCGGCATCAAGTGCACCGCGGTGTACCCCGGGCTCGAGGTGGGAACGAAAAGTTCCCGCGGAGGCTTTAATTGATTCGTGTTTTCATTTGTTTCTGTGAAGAGGGTGAGCCGGGCGTTTTGGGGAGATGGAATCTCCCTCATGCGCTTTAAAGCCGAGGTCGATGTTGTCGTGATGTCGCGGGTTTGTTCTTCGCTCGGAGGGTGCGCGCGAGCGCACCCGAGTGTAGCCCCGAGGCCGCGCAGTGGTACACTCTCGTAGAGGCTTGTATTTTGAGTCGACGGTGGGGTTCGTCTTGACTTTCGTTCGAAGTCGTTTTTTCGTTTTCCCCATTCCCCCGTGCCGCTCTCGCGGAGAGGTGGGGTGAGCTCGTGCCTCGTCTTACCTCGATGGCCGAGATGAGGTGCTCGGTGAGTTACTAGTGGGTAGCTCGAGTGAGGCCCGAGCTCGTCGGCTTCGTTCGTCCCGATCGAGCTAGTGGATCGACCTCATGTTCCGTGAGTTCGACCTCGCATTTCCTCGAGAACGTGTCTCGAGTTTACGACGCCTTTTCTTCGAAGAAGAGGCGGGAGGTCGGTGCGTCGTTCTGGTGACTCGAACACGAGTTCAAGGAGACTTGCGGCGTTAAGTAGATCTGGCGGGGTCGCTTGGACCCCTCTCCTCGCTCGCCCTCGCTCCCGGGTGGGTCGGGGCGGCCGTCGAACCCCTCGTAGGGCTGGCCTTCAACCCCGGCCCTAAACGCGCGAGCCGCTGCTGTGCCATCAAGTTAGAGTCACGTTCGCGCCATCACGCTACGCGACCCGCCACTTCACGCAGCGCGCGCGCGAACGGTCGCGGCGTAGAAACCGGAATCGGCCGGCCCACTTTAGTCGCAGGCGGGATCTACGCGCATCGTTAGGTCGTTAGATCTATTGTTATTCGGGATGCACGGCATGGGCATGCACGGTCGCTCCTCGACCTCAAGAAGGTCGATGCGGGGGATGCGTGGCGGAGTATGCACGAGGTCGTCCGGATCTATTTTTAGTCGCGGAGATATGTGGAGCTCGGTCTTTCGGGTCGTCGAAGCGCTGGTGTGGCAGGCCCTCGTCACGAATGACTCTTGATCGTCTGGCGAAGAAAGGATCGCGTGCGGCAAAGCCGCTGCGCGGGACGCGAGGACAATGGTCGGTTGGCCCCCATCACAGGTCGCCCGGAGATGGGCCGTCGCGAAGCCGGGTCTCGCGCCAAGTCGCACGCCGCGAGGCGCTGTTAGCGTGAGGCTGGGCGCAGGCGGCGTCGGAGATCGCTCGCGGCAGCGGTGTAGTCGCGCGATGCCGCGAAGCGCGATCACGCCGAGGTCATTGCTTGCCGCGGGCGCGGTCGCGCGCGAGATCGCGGGAGGTCATGCGAGGAGTGGACGAGACCGCGACCCGATTGGCGCATATATGACCCGACCGAGCGCCAGGTGAGGTCGTGCGGAGGAGGTCGCCAGGTCGCAGGTGCAGGATGGAGGCCGGGGCTCGCGACCCGGGTCGTGGCGGGACGTGGCACGGAGGCGGAGCCCTCGACCTTAGTCGCGTGGGTCGTGCAGATCGCGCGAAGCGCGGGAGCGAGGCCGCGGATCGGTGTGGAGGTCGCGGCGGGACGCGAGGCCAATGCAGCTGGGCCGAGCGGCCTTGAAGCGGCGTTAAATCGGCGAGGTCGCGGCCGTCCGGTGCACCAACCTGTGGAGGTCGTGTGTGATGAGGTCGTCGTGGCGAGATTGTCGTGTTCGACCCGAATCCCTCGCGGTGCGTTCTGCTGTAAGATAAGATTGGTTTTTATTTTTACCTCGTTTACCGTGTCGCCGGCGTCATAGGGCGGTCGCGGCCGCCGTTGCTCGCTCGTCCAGAGCCCGCCATGGCGAGGACGAGGGGAGCGCCGCGCCCGCACGCTGGGAGATCGGGGCGGCGGCGCCGGCCCTCTCCCACCCGGCCTCGAGCCGGGGCGTGAGGAGATGAAGATGGCGACTGAGACGCTCCACCGTAATCCCCGCCCCACTGAGTCGTTGGTGTCGTGCGCCGCTGGCCTGGCCGGGCTCACGAGGTCGCCGAGTGGCGGTTTCCGGCGACGAGTCTCCGCGGCAGCCGCCGTGCGTCGCCTCTCGTTCGTCGGATTTCATCTGCGCGGATTTTCTGTTCCAGGCCGGTGACTTCATCCGCGGGCTTCTTCATTACCGAGGATCGAAAGCCGCAAAGACCTCAATCCGAAGCTGGTCTTTGCAAATTGCGGTCTTTGTGACGCCGTGAGGCGCACTCGAATTGAGCCGACACGGAACTCTTCAAGCACTACTTCGTGCCGTCAATGTTGTGAATGTCAAAAGGACCGCGATGGGAGCACGAGCGCCGCCTCTGGTTGGTCCGTGGTCGATCCGTCTTGGGCCGGCATGATCGCCGAGTACCCCCCGCACTCCTCCTTCCTTCATCGAGCGTGGGTGGCATTCCCGATGGTTCTACCTCAAGAACGACCCCCGTCCGTCCTCTTCCTCCGACATTCACCGTCGGACGATCTTGGGCCCTGCACACTTGAGGACAGCCCCGCCCGCAAGCATTCCGTGCAATACTCAAGGCGGTCGAGGCGATTCACAAACTCCACGAGGCACGGTTGTCGGGTAAGCGGTGCTCGCTCACCACCCGGCTCGCGGAGTCGTGCCTCTACGGACCTGTGTCTTGCGCTTGTATGAGATGACGAAGGACAGGCGCCTTCCATTGGGGACCGTCATGGCGCCTTCACTCCCCCGGCCTTTCGGAGGTCGTGAAGAGGGTGAAGGCGTTGACGAAAGTGACTTCGTGTATGAGGATGTCGATCTTGCACCGTGGCGTCGGCGGTAAGTTTTTCCTTCTTCTTGCATTTGCTTGCTTTCGATGAGATTTGATCTCACGTCGTCTTGTTTTTCATCGCAGCAGGTTGGTCGTCCGGACATCCCTCCATCGCGACCGCCACTTCCGCAGGCCGCTGCTACTCGTGAGTGCGGGCGCGACGCGGCCCGATGATGGCCTCGGCCAGTGGTGGTTTGCGCGCCAGCGAGGGACGCCCGTCCTCGGGACCGAAGAGGCGTCTTACTTCAGCGGTGAGTCGCATAGAATATCTTGGAATCTCGGTATTTTTGATGTCGTCATTGCTTCCGATTTTGACTGATGTTCTTTTTAGCGTGCGGTCTGCCTAACCGAGAAGAGGTCGCTGCCGGAGCCTCGGTCAGATCCCCATGCCGGGGTTACGTGTCGTTGATCCGGGGCTGACTCGACACTGGAGCGACGAGGGGAAGGTCCGGCGACGCGATGCCGAGCTTGGAGAGGACGGGGCGGCCTTAGCCCCCGAGCCTCGGGGCGTGGCGAGACGGTTTTAGGCACGCCGAGGCCACCGCGACCCCCGGATGGCGATAAATCGCCGCAACGACCTCACGGGAGGCGGCGTCGTGGCCCCGCGCCCTTGTCGAGGCCGTGCGATGGGGAATTTCCGTCGTCTTCTCGCCTCCGGGCTCGTGGACTTCGACAAATGCGGGTGCCTATCGATCGAGGTGACCTGCGGTCGGGGGACGGATCGAGCAAGCCATCGTTGAGGTTAGCCGTTCGCCATGCCTCGGGGTTGGTGACCGGGCAGGGCGAGGTAGATACCACAGAGAACTCGACCCGCAAGCACCTCGAGGCTGCTTTGGAGGTAAGTCCGTTTACGTTTTGTTTGCCTCTTGTTTGAGATTTCGTTCTTACTTCTAGTGTCTCTTCTTTTCCAGTCCGCGACCCTTGGTCGGAAGGAGCCGGAAGTTGGAGGTTGCTCAAGCCAAGATCGGCGGCTTCGCTGGAGGCCGCGGCTTCTCAGCCGAGGCGGCGGAAGTGGATTCAGCCGGCCCAGCCACGCGAGGCAGTTCCGCCGGAGCTCGCGATCCTTCCGTGATCGGTCGAGGGAGGGAAGAGGCAGCACTGTCGAGAAGCGGCGTGCTAACCAAGCGCAAAAAGGCCCTCGAGGGCAAGGAAACCGAAACTCGAAGGTAGGTGACCTTGAATTTGGTTTGCTCACTTTTTAATCTTTTTGTTGCCGACTTGTGAGCGCCATGTTTTTATTTTGCGGGGAAGGCGGAGGAGGTGCGAGCCAAAGACGGCGAGCTGCGGGTGAATCCGCGAGCTGCGGGACAAGGAGCGTGACCTTGTCGCTGCCCTAAGCGCCGGGAGGGAGCTCGAGCGCGGCGTGACCTCGTCATCGGCATCGCGGCGGTGTGCGGCCATTTCGATCTCAACGGCGCGCCCGCCGCCCGGCCTGAGCTTTGCTTGCTCCAGAGAGACGATGAGGACCCCAATGGTGTCGGCCGCCGAGGATGCATCCGCATGAGACGCAGTGGTAGTAGTAGTAGATTGAGGTGATGCCTTTTTTTTATTTGTATGGAACAAATTCCTTGTGTCCGGATAAGACGAGTAGTCAACTTTTAAGTCGTTAAATTAGTGCCGCGTGCTTTGTTTCCTTTATTCCGTTACCGTTTATCGAGTTCTAAGTTTGAGGTCGAGTTTTTTAAGGGGCGGTGGTGGGCCATTCCTCGGTAGCCGTGGGCGTAGGAGGTGAAACAGCGCTTGCACCGGGCCTTACGACTTGACTTCAACTTAGTCGGACGATAATGCAGCGCAAGTGAACGGAAGGAAGCAAAGCGCATAGAACACACTCTATTTTTGGCGAAAAAGGTTGGTGAAAGTGCGGGTGTCGCCCGTCCTCTGTAGCCCCCGAAAGCAAGGGTCGGGCCTCGCCGAGGCGAGGGCGGCCGTTGCTCAACAAACCGAACGGAAAGGTTCTAATGCTCGCACAAATTTTTGCATTGAGCGATAATTTATGAAGTATGTTAAGGGTAAAAATGGCGTAGTCGTTTGATGTTTTTTACCCCGGCGTTGGCGGCGGCTTCGATTAGCCGAGTTCTTGCACGTCTCGAGGCGAGCGGTTGCACGAGCCTTGGGCGCTGATAGAAGCTTCGGCAAAGTTGGTCGATGGAGAGCTCGGAGAAGTTAAATTGATGGAGCTCGGTGGCAAGGCCCGAAGAAGCTCAATGAGTGCATTACTCTTGGCGAGCTTCGGCTGAAGCTCGGCGAGGCTTCGTCGTGAAGAGTTGAAAAAGTTCAGCGAAGAGCTCGTTGGCCGAGCTCGGTTGGTGAAGAGCGCCGAGGATTTGGCGAAGAGCTCGTGGTCGGGTTAGCGGCGGAGCTCTTGGCGAGTTCGGAGCTTCTAAGCAAGCGGTGGAGCCCGTGGAGCTCAGACGAGGAAGCTTCGCGCAAGAGCTGTATGAGACTCGGAAAGAGCCGGGCACCAAAGGACTCGTGCGAGACGAAAGAGCCGCGCACCAGCTCGTGGAGCCCGGGGCTCGGCTGAGCCGCGGTGTCGCGGGCGGGCCGCTCGCCGAGCGTGGAATGGCGCGAGCTAATGGAGCTCGTGGGCGGCGGATCTCGGTGGAGCGCCAGAGCTCGTGGGGATCGTGGCGACGAGTCAGAGCTCTACTGGCCAGTGGAACTCCCGGGCAAAGAGAGCTCGAGGTGAAGCCCGGTGGAGCTCAATGGCGCGCTCGTGAGCTCGCAGGTGGCCGTCGAAGAAGCTTCCGGCGGTGAGCCTCGTTGGTGCGCCGTCGAAGAAACTCGATGGAGCGGCCTCGTGGAGCGGAGGTGGGAGGCCCGTGGGCTCAGGTCGTGCGAATGCGCGGGGGCACTGTCTTAGGTCGCGCGAGGCGGAGTCGGCGTGGCGGGGCGACGAGTACGCGAGGTGTAACCGCGTATCCCGGCCGACAGGCGTGGGCGAGGGCCCACGCACCCCTGGTCGTGTGTGTGGCGGAGAATGAGGCGCGCGGGATCGCGACCTCGGTCGTCGTGCAGGGCGGCTTCCGGGCTGGGGTCGCGCGATAAGTCGTGGGGCACTCGGCCTCCGGCCGCGAAAAAGATGGCCTCGCATGGCGTCGTGGCTCGAGGCGAGCGCATGGCCTCGCCTTGTCTCTAAGACAATCTCTTCACGAGACATGCAAGCAAGGGAGGAGAGCCGCGGCCTCTACATCAATCTCTTCGCTACGAGACATGCAAGGAAGGAGAGAGCCAAGCAAATCCGACACATGTGCATGCATACATATATATATAGTGTATATATATAGGCAGGACACCGGGTAACAGGGCGTGGGTCGCCTCGGATGTGTCGAGCCAGAGCCCATGGCCGAGCTCGTGGTTTGTGCACGGCCTCGAAAGCTCGTGCGGGGCTCGCGGCCTGTGGGCGCTCGAGCGGATGGAGCTCGCCGGGCGCAGGTCGTGCGTGAAGGTCGTGGCGGCGGGTGGTCGTGTATGCCTCGCGACTGCCAGGTCACGCCTGTGTCACACGGACCATGGACCCGTGCCCCGATCGCTACGGATCGGAGAGGTGGAGGTGTCCCGCCCCGTGTCACGGCGGGGCGGGCACCTGCGCCCGAGTCGTGCGACTCAGAGGCGCGTGGCGCAGTCACGGCCAGCCCCGGGCGTCGATCATTCGAGCTCGTCATCGGAGAAACAAGCATTGCCGGTCTACCGCGCCGCCGAGTCGTCTTGAATAAGAAGTCACTGGACTTCCGACAATGGCCGCCACGGAGAGCTTAGTGGTGTTGGCGATGGCGACGTCGCGAAGTACTTCTGCGACGACCGGAGTCTTGGACGCACGACAAGCTGGTGGCGACAGCGATGTAAAAAAGCGTCCGCGGGCGAAGCGGAGGAGGGCGATAGCGTGGGAATCGGATCTGCTGGGGCCCGCCGACGCTTCGCCGCCGAAGGCTAGCATCCCGAGCGACGGCCCTCAAAGTCGGCGACGTGGTGGTTGAAGCCATCGGGCGGTGACTATCTCGTCACCTGGCGCTTCCCACAAAGCCGCCAACCGTCGTGGTCCTAATATCGGGGTATGCTGGGCGAGATTACGTACAATCGTATGGCACCGTGGACTTCGGCCTCAGCTCAAGGGACACGAGGCAGCTAAGGTTTATGCGGGTTCGCAACGGCGTTCCCCTAGTCCGGTCCGAGTTAGGAGGTCACTATGTGGCTCAAACTCAAATGCTCGTATCGGGGAGAATACAAGTTGTTCGAGAGGAGGCCGGCTCCCAGAATCTCCCCAATTCGGGTGTGTGCGATGAATGTCGAGGGCAATCGATGGGAGAGGAGATCGTCGATCCCTCCTCACGGTGGCCAAGGTTCCCCTTTTATAGCCGTAAGGGGAGGATACATAGGTGCCACCCGGAGGGAGGGCTAAGGGTGTAAAGATTACAAAATAGAGGGTAAAAGTGTAAAAAGTCACCTCGGTTGGTCATCATCGTCGCCGGATTCGTGGAGATGGGCGGTGCCGATCCGTGTGTCCTCTGTCTTGATCGGAAAGGAAGATCGTCCCGTCGGTATGGGCTCGGATGGCGTCTATCTCGCGTCGGTTGTGCCCGAATTTGACCGGTGGGGAGCGATTAGATGTGCTCGAGCATGGCGGAGTGAATCACCTTGTGTCCGCTCATTGTGGCCCGGCGTGGCTCTGATTCCGTCGGCGGAGTGGTTGGCCTACTCTGTACCCGTTGGCTTCCTCGAGAAGATCGGCGGGCGAGCTGAAGTTAAATCGTCATCGAACTCGAGCTTCGCGTGAGGTGGGAATCGGGATAAACGCGTCTCAAAGCTCGTGCTCGGGCGGAGATGGGCTGCCCGAACTTCGGAGCTTTCGTGCGGCGGAGAAAAAGTTCGATCGAGCTCGGCGCTCATCGCGCTGGCCGGGAGCCGATGGGGCTGATGCGTCTTCCGGCCGTCACGTCGGAAGCGGGGCGTGCCCGTCGTGAGTTGCCGACCTCGGAAGCTCGCGAGCGTATGTTCCGTCTTATCGGGATCATGAGCTCGGGGTCCCATAGTCGTCTCGAGTCATCTTTTTGTCGAGGCCGTCGCGTTCCGAGCTTGGGCTCGGAACCCGCTGGTCGTCTGAGTCATGTGCAACGCAGCCCGGGTTCGGTCCTGCGGGCTCATCTGAGGTGGAGCTTCGTGCTCATCGGCGGTAAGTATCCCCGTGGGCGGAGCTCGGCGTCGATGCGGATCGGGGCGAGTGCCGTTTGGGATTTTTGCGCGATTAGTCAGTATGTTTCTAGGTACCCACGATATAGGTATCCCACAAACCTCTAGATCTTTCTTAGCATGCAAGTCTCCTCGGACTATAAATACAAGGGTATGTAGCCGTTGAATCTTAAGCGAAAAAATTAAAAGGTAGCTCCCCAAGCGGCTCTTGTCTCTCTAGCTCTCAATGTCTCTCTCCCTCACATCGCGCCCAGCTGGCGCCGCCAGCTCACGCCCGCCCATTTGCCGGGCACGCCACGCCACCTCGCCGCCCAGCCCTCAGTTGCCGCCGCCCGCCATACGCCACCGACAAGCCACCCACGCCACGGGCTGTATTACAGCCGGCGTACCGCGCGCTGCCGCGCCACCACCTCCACCCGCCACGCCGCCCCTCCCTCTCTCTCTCTCGCTACCTGGCTATGCGTCATCAATCTCGTCACCTCACGTCAATAAATGATCATCACCACCGCCCTCGCCACGCCACACCGCCCTAAGCGTCGGCGACGTGTCAATTCCGCCCAATCTGCTTTGTCTTTGAAAAGGGAGGTTGTGTGGAAGAAGGTGCTCACCCCGCCAGAGCCCGGGCTTAGAGCACTCACAATGCGGACTCTACCATAGAGTCTAAAACTATTTATTACCTTGGGTAACGTGGACTTGGAGTCAAATAAGACTTGGAGTCTTGTTTTTCTCACTCTCTCTTCCATAAATATATGGCCACATCAACGCCACATCGGCCAAAGTACAATAAATATGATAGTAATAAATAAGCCCGACTCTATGGTAGAGTCTGCATTGTGAGTGCCCTTACGCCGCCTCTTTTGCAAACCCAAGACGCCCCGCTGCTGCTGTGCACAGGAGCCACCTACCCTTGTCCAGCTGGCGGGGTCAGGGTGGAGCAGGCGAGCGGGCACTGGAGATGAAAGGAGGAGATAGAGAGGATGTGGAAGGCTAACAAGCGGGCCCCACATGTCTGTGAGTGTAAGAGAGAAGAGGACGAGGCAATCTTGTGCATATGGATATACGGTACCGTTTGTACATATGTCAGTGAGCCCTAAGTCACCTCTAAATGTATATAATGGCATATCTCAAACGTCCATATAGTTCCAATGACGTCTATATAGTTTCTTAAATAATAATGGTGTGTTTAAAAAACGAAAGAATTATAATAGAAAGAGAGATCCTATTAACCCTTTTACAAAAAAAAAATTACGTTCCCATCCAGTTACATTCCCCTCCCCAGCTCCACTCCCCAATTCCCCACTCGACACTTTGCTTTCCCAAACCCTCGCACGCTACCAGCCCACCAACAGCGGCGAAGCAGTGATCGCTGCACTCGAGCGAAGGAGGCAAGGGAGAGAAGGATCGCCATGTGGACCGCATCTGGCCGCCGCAAGCCGTCGATGTCCGCCTCCGCCTCCACCGTCTTCGCCGACAATGCGAGCGGGTACCACGACCTCAAGATCGACAGCTACTCCCGCATCAAAATTATCACTACCGAAGTGCCCATCAATTCCGGCCCTTTCTCCGTCGGCGGCTACCGTTGGCAATTTTCCTTCTTCCCCAATGGCGAAAGCACCCCTAGCGCAGGCCTCGTAGGCTTGATCCTCTTCCTCGACGAGGACGTGGCCAAGCCGCTGACGGCGCAGTTCGAGTTCTCTTTCATGGGGAGGAGCGAGCTTCCTTCTTCCGGAACCGGAAGAGAACGGAGGAAAGCTGATGTCGTCGCCGGCGGTGGTAAGGAGTTTTACTAGCCGCAATTGCCACCTGTGTCCAGTGTTAATCTTCACAGACAAATTGGAGAAGTATGTGCGCAAGCAAGGCTCCCATCCATCAAGAAGGATCTGATGTCCATGCTCGAATCGTAGTGTAGTGAAGTTCGGTGTCTTCAGCATTGGCACTAAAAATCACCTCATGGTTTGTTATCAGGTAGCAATGCAGATGCGCATGCAGTAATCTCATCTTGTCTATGTTATGTTGGTTAATTGGGCGGCTATATGACCCTATGTTAGTAAGTTAACTCGCTTCTATGGTTCTGTCAATTGATTAGGATGGACTTTGTTATCTGGTAGCTTTGATGATTGAATATTCACTAAGCATCTCTAGTTGTCTCATTTTTTGTTGCATAGATTAGAATATGCTGGGACTAGGCATTTTTAACAATTGTTTTGGATTCAATCAGTTGCATTGCATTACATGGTTTGTGGCATTGGTGGTGCATTCATCAGGTAACTGTCCTCTTTTTTTTAACAATGGTGGTTCGGCAAGGTTTCTAGTTAGGATCAGGTAGTTCTGCATGGTTTGATAGTTTCCACCAACTGAACCGGCAGCGTTTCTGGTTGTTGCTTTGCAGTGCTTACTACTTAGGATGGAGCTAATTTCCAGGATGTTGTCTTCACAGTGATGCTCAATGTTCTAGCAATAGATTTTTTTTTATAGATAATGCAGTGTTCTGGCTTGCTGCTGTGTTTTTACATTCCTCATCAGTAGTTTTAGCAGAGCAACGGTTACATGTTTTTAGACTTGTGTGGTATGATGAGGGAGCCTCATTCCATCTGATCGTGATCAGCCTGCATCACTACTTGCAGCATAAGGAGCTGCAAATCAGGTTTGTAACCCTGTTCCATCTATACAGCGTTACCTGATCAAAATCAGGCAACCTCGTCATCAGCTGGTTTGGTTATTTGAAATCTCCAGTTGGCCTGCAATTGTCGCAGCATTTTTTTTAACTGGATAAGTACTTCGTCTCTTTTCTGAGTCGGTGCATAATTTGGGGATGGAGTCGGTGCATAGTTTGGGGATGGTTCCCACCTTTTCTTGCTATTATGTTCTTAACTTGATCATCAGGATGTTTTAGTACAGCAACGCCAAGATTGATGACTTGGTTATTCGAAATCTCCTGTTGGCCTGCAATTGTTGCATTTTTTTGGATTTATGTAAGTACTTCATCACTTTTTCTGAGGATATGCATCATTAATTTAGAGATGGTTGTCACCTTGCCTTTCTATTGTGTTCTTAACATGATCATCAAAATGTCTTAGCACAGTACAACAATGCCATGAGCCTCGTTCCATCTCTATTTTGGTACACTGTTGCTTCTGTACAGCATTACTGACTGATCAAGGAAGGGCCTGCAATTTGAAATCTCCGGTTGGCCTGCAATTGTTGCTTGTTTTACGGATCTGGATGTATAATGCTTCTGTGCATGACCTCGCCACTTTTCTGAGGCGCCGCAGAGTTAAGTGATGGTTATTGTCACCTTGGCTTTGCTACCTGCGATGATGATCAGAATGTTTTGGTGACCGTGATTGAGTGATGGCTGTTGTTTCCTCTATCTGTGCTCGTCCTTTCATGTTAATCTAATTCCTTCTTGATCAGAATTATGCAAATACATTGATGTGGGCACTGTGGCATCCATATTGGCACTAGCTGAGCAATACCATTGCCATGGATTGAAGAAGGCATGCTTTCATTTCCTTAGCTAGCTGGAGAATTTTGGGGAGTTGATACCAACTGTCAATATTCATGAGGAATCCTTGACGGTAACTGAGGTAGAACTAGAATTGAGATTGGGGAAAGGCAGGAATTGAGATGGGGAACAAAAAGAACGAGTTCGGGTTTAGGTTCAAAATGTTCATAGGTTCAGAGGTTCGAGTTCAGCGTTTATAAACCACACCAGTACAACCGGCCTCAGGCCCAACAGACACAACAAACTAGCTATAAGCCCATTGGGCAAACACAGCAATAAGGCCACGCTTCGCCCCACATTACCTCGTCGGTTTAGCAATCGGTAATTGTTGTTTTAATACGTCCGGACGACAGCAACTCATCTGGACACTCATTCGTGGGCTGCGCAACGCAGCCTAAGATGCGCTCGCGACCTCACCCCTCGTTTGTTATCCACTCGCAGCGGCTCATGCCCCCATTTTCTTCTCTGACTCCCCTCTCAGCTCTCGGGCTGCAGCGCTATTGCTCCTGCAGCTTCGACGAGGCGGCAACCCCCTCCTCCTTCATGGCGCGCGATGACGGCTAGCCCTCCACCTCCCCGTCTTTGAGCCTCGCCAAGATCTCCGTGTGTGGCCTGACTACCATGACCGCTGAGAGACGCGAGCCGTGAGCTCTCTGCTTGTCGCGGCTCGACAAGAAGCGACATCCCGTGCTCCCATCGGTCGAATGCCCGATCGCCCCCCGCGCGCCACAGCTCATCGGCATCCTCTCCATCCCACTCGACAACAACGCCCTCTCCCTCTCCTCCACCGTGGTGCCCGAGCACCTCTAGGCGGCGTAACTCTATGTTTGGATGGGAGGCCCAGTGTAAGCGCAGCCTCGCGGACTTCGCGGTTGGTTTCATGTCGTGGCCATGCGTGGATGGCCGTTGGCAGTGCTGTGCCCGCTGTTTCGAGGCGGGCAGAATTGTACCTCCCGAACCGCCGGTGGACACGGGAAGTGTTGTTGGGCGGGCACCCGACCCAATTTCCACCACCACGGAACTCATCAAGCGCCAACCCCACCTCGCTCGACTGCCACCCCACCCGGCGCTACCCCAACTTCCTCCGGCGTCTCATATCATGTGGTCGGGTTTGTGCAAGGGAGCTGATCGCACTTGTTGCGCTCACTCGTACAGCATGCCTTTCTGGGGTAGCCAATGTGGCACGCTGATTCAACAGGCTCACCCACAAGTATTTTAGCTAGAACGCTTCTAATCTCATGAATTTGGTACTTTTCTCTCACCGATCTTCTTGTTCTCTCTGTGTATGAGCACTAAATTTTGGTGGATGTTTGAAAGACATGTTTCAAGTATTTCATTGGTTTTCAGACTTATGTTAAAAATATGTTCATCCGGATGTTTCAAAAGTCGATCTCGGTGTTTTTCACATGATCACGGTGGCTCCACACGCATATTTCAAGAGCATGTTTTTCAGGTGTTTCATGAGTTTTTCATATTTATGTTACAAATGATTTTGACAAGTTTATGTTACAAATGATTTATGTTACAAATGATTTATCAAGTTGTTTCATAAGTAAATCAGATATTTCATGCTGCTATTGTTTGATGTTGCATGTTTTAAAAAGTCAATCCCGACAAAGTTGATCTCAATATTTTGCACATGTTGCAAACGTAGATCGGAGGACCTGTCATCTGTTTTTTTTTTTTTTCATCCGTTTCATCTGGATTTTTCATATGTTTCATCTGTTATTTTCATCTATCTTTTGTCCGGGTATTTTCATTTGTTTCATATGGTTTTTTTTCATCTAGTTCATTTGGTACTTTTCATCTAGTATTTTTTTTTTTCATCGGTTTCATGAGGTATTTTCATCTCGTTTCATCCGGGTTTTTGGTGTTTCATATGTTTTTAGAGGCAAGATGGGGCAACAATTGGCGGCCGAATGCCGGGCGTGTGCCAGCGGTTGGCTAAGTGGGACGGACGAAGAAATGAGAGACCAACGACAGGTGAGGCGCAACAACCGATGACAGTGGAGGCCGCCAGGTGGATGGCTGAGTGGGCGAAGGTGCAGGCAGGACCCAGGCGGTGCGGTGCAGGTGCCGCCTCTGGGCCAGCGACGTGTCCGGACGTTATCGCCGCCGTTTAGCAATAGTAGCTAATCATCGCCACCGATTCTGACATGCTCGCATTACTGCAGCCCACGTCCAGATGCTACCGTCGCCCGTTTAGCAATAGTAGCTAATAGTACTGAAATATGTTCACAGATAAATAGAAATTTCACCAACTCTACCAAATCGATTTAGTGGAAGCACACCTTGAGGTACTCCACCAAATCTATGGATTTGTGGCCGCTCTAACATTTTTTTGGAGCAGATCTTTGGTGGGAGTTGCTGAAGGCAGGAAGTGTTTGGTTAAAAAAATCGAAGCAGAGTGGATTTTTTTATTTGGAGCTATGCCAAACACGGCCTTAGCAATAGTAGCTGATCACCGCCACCAATTCTGACATGCTCGTCTTTTGCAAATTTCATATTAAAAGTATAAATATTTAATAGATTTTTTTGAGAAATATGTTCACCGATAAATAGAAATTTCAAAAATGTATGTGAAACCAGTTAGGAAAAAAATTACCGCACCACGCCTTTTTTTTCAAAAAAAGAATAGAATGGAAAAAAAATTACGTTCCCCAGTCCGCATCCACTTTCCCTCCCCAGCGCCCCCTGAATCCGCAATTCCCCCACTCCACACTTGCTTCGCCAAACCCTCGTGCGCTACCACCGAGCTGCACTCGAGCGAAGGGGGCAAGAGAGAAGGTTGGCCATGTCGTCCGCATCCGGCTGCCGCAAGCCGTCGCTGTCCGCCTCCGCCTCCGCCTCCACCGTCTTCGCCGACAATGCGGGAGGGTACCACGACCTCAAGATCGACAGCTACTCCCGCATCAAGGGTATCCCTGCCGGAGTGCCCATCGAATCGAGCCCTTTCTCCGTTGGCGGCCACCGCTGGCGATTTTCCTTCTTCCCCAATGGTGAAAGCGCAACTAGCATTGGTAAAGTAGGCTTCCGCCTCTTCCTCGACGAGGAGGTGGCCAAGCCGCTGACGGCGCAGTTCGAGTTCGCTTTCATGGGGAGGAGCGAGCTTCCTTCTTCCGGAACCGGAAGAGAACGGAGGAGAAGCTGAGGTCTTCGTCGGCGGTGGTAAGGAGCTTTGATGGCCGTAATGGTCAGCGGTGTCCAGTGTTTGACGACACAGGCAGCTTGAAAAAGTACGTTAGCAAGCAAGGCTCCCTCACGGTCCGCTGTGACATTGTCATCTTCGACAAGTTCCTGGCCGAGGAGGCAGCCACTCCGGACCCCTTCGTGTCCGTGCCCCCGTCCGACCTGCACCGTCACCTCGGTGACCTTCTCGAGACAGAGAAGGGCGCCGATGTGGTGTTCCAGGTCGGCCGGGGAGACGTTCGCCGCACACCGGTGCGTGCTGGCGGCCCGGTCCCCGGTCTTCAGTGCTGAGCTCTTCGGCGCCATGAAGGAGAGCCGCACCCTGGCAGATGTCGTTCAAGTTGACGACATGGAGGCGCCAGTGTTCAAGGCGCTACTCTGCTTCTTGTACACCGACTCATTGCCAGAGATGGGACAGCAAGATGAAGATGCCATGTGCCAGCACCTGCTTGTCGCTGCGGACATGTATGATATGAAAAGGCTCAAGTTGATGTGTGAGGAAAAGCTGTGCGACTACATTGATGTGGGCAATGCCGCGACCATCCTGACGCTAGCTGAGCAGCACCACTGCCACGGACTAAAGAAAGCTTGCTTCAGTTTTCTTAGCAATCCGGCAAATCTGAGGGCAGCAATGGCCAGTGATGGTTTCAAGCATCTAAGTAAAAGCTGCCCATCCATCAAGAAGGATCTGATGTCCATGCTCGAATCGTAGTGTAGTGAAGTTCGG
Source organism: Hyparrhenia diplandra (assembly GCA_015847255.1). NCBI lineage: Eukaryota > Viridiplantae > Streptophyta > Magnoliopsida > Poales > Poaceae > Hyparrhenia > Hyparrhenia diplandra. Next base: position 79,535 of record JADLZK010008250.1, on the reverse strand, counting down.
TGTCTTCAGCATTGGCACTAAAAATCACCTCATGGTTTGTTATCAGGTAGCCATGCAGATGCACATGTATTAATCTCATCGTGTCTATGTTATGTTGGTTAATTGGACAGCTATATGACCCTATGTTAGTAAGTTAACTCGCTTCTACGGCTCTATCAATTGATTAGGATGGACTTTGTTATCTGGTACTGGTAGCTTTGATGATTGAATATTCACTAAGCATCTCTGGTTGTCTCATTTTCATTGCATAGATTAGAATATGCTGGAACTAGGCATCTTTAACAATTGTTTTGGATTCAATCAGTTGCATTACAAGGTTTGTGGAATTGGTGGTGCTTTCATCAGGTAATTAATTGTCCTCCTTTTTAGCAATGGTGGTTCAGCCAAGGCTTCTAGCTAGGATCAGGTAGTTCTCCATGGTTTGATAGTTCCACCAATTGAACCTGCAGCGTCTCTGGTTGTTGCTTTGCAGTGCTTACTGCTTAGGATCGAGCTAATTTCAGGATGTTGTCTTGACAGTGATGCTCAGTGCTCTTGCAATAGATTTTTTTTTAGATAATGCAGCGTTCTGCCTTGCTGTGTTTTTACATTCCTCATCAGTAGCACTGTTTTCTAGACTTGTCGCGTGAGGAGCCTCATTCCATCTCCTCGTGATCAGCCTGCATGACTACTTGCAGCATAAGGAGCTGCAAATCAGGTTTGTAACCCTGTTCCATCTATACAGCGTTACCTGATCAAAATCAGGCGACCTCGTCATCAGCTGGTTTGGTTATTTGAAATCTCCAGTTGGCCTGCAATTGTCACAGCATTTTTTTTAACTGGATAAGTACTTCGTCTCTTTTCTGAGTCGGTGCATAATTTAGAGATGGTTCCCACCTTGGCTTGCTATTAGCCCATTGTGTTCTTAGCTTGATCATCGGGATGTTTTAGTACAGCAACGCCAAGATTGATGACTTGGTTATTCGAAATCTCTGTTGGCCTGCAATTGTTGCATTTTTTTGGATTTAAGTAAGTACTTCATCGCTTTTCTGAGGAGATTGCACAATTAATTTAGTGATGGTTGTCACCTTGCCTTGCTATTGTGTTCTTAACATGATCATCAGAATATCTTAGCACAGTAGAACAATGCCACGAGCCGCATTCCGTCTCTATTTTGGTACACCGTTGGTTCTGTACATGCTCTTTTTTTAGCAATGGTGGTTCAGGCAAGGTTTCTAGCTAGGATCAGGTAGTTCTGCATGGTTTGATAGTTTCCACCAATTGAACCTGCAGCGTTTCTGGTTGTTGCTTTGCAGTGCTTACTGCTTAGGATGGAGCTAATTTCCTGGATGTTGTCTTCACAGTGATGCTCAGTGTTCTAGCTATAGATTTTTTTTAGATAATGCAGTGTTCTGGCTTGCTGCTGTGTTTTTTACATTCCTCATCAGTAGTTTTAGGCTTTTAGCAGAGCAACGGTTACATATTTTCTAGACTTGTGGTATGATGAGTCTCATTCCATCTGGTGATCAGCCTGCATGACTACTTGCAGCATAAGGAGCTGCAAATCAGGCTTGTTACCCTGTTCCATCTATATAGCGCTACCTGATCAAAATCAGGTGACCTCGTGATCAGCTGGTTTGGTTATTTGAAATCTCCAGTTGGCATGCAATTGTCGCAGCGCTTTTTTTTTTAAAAAAAACTGAGATGCATAATTCAGGGATGGTTCCCACATTGGCTTGCTATTATGTTCTTAACTTGATCATGAGGATGTTTTAGTACAGCAACGCCAAGATTGATGACTTGGTTATTCGAAATCTCCTGTTGGCCAGCAATTGTTGCATGTATTTTTTTTTTTTTTTTTTTGGATTTAAGTAAGTACTTCGTCGCTTTTCTGAGGAGATTGCACAATTAATTTAGTGATGGTTGTCACCTTGCCTTGCTATTCTGTTCTTAACATGATCATCAGAATATCTTAGCACAGTAGAACAATGCCATGAGCCTCATTCCATCTCTATTTTGGTACACTGTTGCTTTTGTACAGCATTACTGACTGATCAAGAATGGGTGATCTCGTCATCAGCTTAGCTAGCTATTTGAAATCTCCGATTGGCCTGCCATTGTTGCTTGTTTTACAGATCTGGATGGATAATGCTTCTGTGCATCGCATCGCCACTTTTCTGAGGCGACGCAGAGTGTAGTGATGGTTGTTGTCACCTTGGCTTTTTTTGAGATTACACGGTCATAACGCAGGGCGCTCAACACGCACGCACACTCACCCCTATGAACACACGCATAACAAACCCTACCCCTATGAGCACATTCGAGAGGACTGAGCGGCAAATCTTGAAATTCGAAAGTCACCACCGGGCGCCCTCGCTCGGACGGGGGCGCCGCCTACCACTTAATGCATAGCCGAAAAATCCTCGAAATAAATCCAAGATAAAATTAACCGCACCTGCGATTTGAACCCCCCGCGGGTGGGAACCCTAACCAATGGCCTTTACCATTGAGCCATGAGCCCCTTGACTTGTCACCTTGGCTTTGCCACCTATGATCATCAGAATGTTTTGGTGACCGTGATTGAGTGATGGCTGCTGTTTGCTCTATCTGTGCTCGTCCTTGGGCCCAATGTGTAAAAACTCCTTTTCTTAATACAAAGATGTACAAACCATTTACGTAAAAAAAGAGTAATTGTGAACCAAACACAATATTGCATAAAAACAATATTTACAGAACATTTACTTAGAATAGATTGACCGATAAATCAGGTGCGTCGATCCATCAGCCATGTCGTCCACCTTGGTCAGCGGCGGCAGCCGGAAAAGGTCGCGTTCGGCCTCCGCCATCGTCGCCGACACGACCAGCGGCCACCACATTCTCAGGATTGACGGCTACTCCCGCACTAAGGGGATTCCCACCGGAAGGTCCCTCGAGTCCCGACCTTTTACCGTCGGCGGCCACCGCTGGCACATCGACTACCGCCCCAACGGCAACAGCCCTGACACCAAAGACTACATCTCCCTCTTCCTCGTCCTCGAGGAGCCCGCCTCCGGATCAACAGCAAAAGAGGTGAAGGCGCAGCAGCAATTTCGTTTTGTCGGAGATGTCATAGCTCAGCACCTACTTGTTGCAGCAGACAGGTATAACTTGGCAAGATTGAAGCTGATATGTGAAGATAAATTATGCAAATACAATGATATGGGCACGGTGGCAACCATATTGGCACTAGCCGAGCAGCACCATTGCCATGGATTGAAGAAGGCATGCTTTCCTTTCCTTAGCTCTCCGGAGAATTTGAAGGTAGCGGTGGCAAGTGAAAGTTTCGATCATTTGAGTAAGAATTGACCCTCTGTTGTGAAGGAGTTGGTTGCCATGCTCGGTAGGGCCGAAGCTATGTAGGGGCCACTGATTTCTTAGCACCATTCTTGATTAAGGCTGAGTTCTGTGTGTTCTTGTGTTGGGTGTGTGCTGATGTGATGTGATGAATCAAACGCTCCTTATTGGCCTGGGTTTCTGCTACCTGGTTGCTGTATGTGACTATGTGTTGTTTGGTACTGATGAATTTAGGTATTCATTGCACTTCAGTATTCCCGGAACGAACTACCAAAAATTGGTTACAGTAAGCATGGTATTTATTTTGTTGGATAGAGGATGATATTGTTAGCAGATGAGAACCAGTTCAATTGTAGTTGTTGATTAATGAAACCTGACTTGTAGAGTGGATTGGTGACTATAGTCTGCTGGCTGCATTTTGAAGTGTGAGACCAAAGGAGCAGTTTTACAAGTTTATTTGTGTTCATTCATAAAATTACTGTCAAATATGGCTTGAGGATGCGTTTTCATGTCTCCATTCAACCCGATTACCAATGTGAATTTTTTTTCGCTTAAACTGATGGTTCTAAGCAGCTAATCAGGTTTGCAGCTGTTCTTACTGAGTTACTTTCCTTTTGGTGCTACCCTTCGATCTTGGAGTAGAAAGCAGAATCTACGGGCAACATTGGCAGTTGTCTCCAGGCCTGGCCTTGAGTTAAGAATTTCTTAATGAAGATCATTTGATACATTAATATTGGTTTAGGTGCAGCATCATGTGGAAGTAACGTTGGTGATAAAGTGGCTGCAAATGATAGGCCTGAAGATAGCTGATGATGTAGATAGCTTTGACTAAGCTATTTTTGGGCCTTATGTGATCAATTCTAATGTAGTAGCAATGTGCTCATTTTGGTTTTTCAGCAATTTGGATAATGCTAAGGTTCAGTGATTTCTTGTAGTATTTCTCATTGAGCACATTTCCAGCTTGTTGTGAAGACCTTTTTCCATGCTGATGAAACAGGGTTGCTCAGTTTCTGATAGAATACAGCAAGTCATTGGCACATGCCTCTATTTGGTAGAACTGCAAGAAATATGTCGTGGACTCCCATAGGAAATGCGCACATATTGCTGCATTAAGCCATATTCTGCAAAAATAGTAACACTTATTTTGTCCTATGAACAGAAAAACTCAAAGACTGTTTGAATTTCAATACAAAATGATAATACAAGTATGCGGAGGAATTTTTCTCCATGAATTCCTGAAAAGAAGACTGGTGATGCAACAACAAAATATCTTAATATTATTTTGCTTTCAGATATGTCAAACATCAGATAGCAGATATCCAAACATTTACAACATTTTGGAGCTGCCAAGCATGAATCGGCATTCAAATATGATAAATAACTACTTTTGAAGCGGCGTGTTTGCATATCTCCAGGAATAGCGCTCGAAGGCTGGGTAAACCCTTGGACCTGCTACTTCGCTTGCAGGTACTGCATCTGAAATCTCTTTCAGGTCATCCTTACTCAGCTTAATTCTTACAGAAAAAAATGTTACTGCTCAGATTCTTCAGTTTTGTAGTTCCTGTGGTCAGAGACAATTCAGAAAATATTAGTTTCCTGCAAGTGTAACATCAAGCATTTAATGCAAGTTGCATGCAATCTCAAACTACCTTTCCTGAATACTGATTACTGAAAGTCTGAAATGCAAATGCTAATTCTGACTTCTGATGGTTTTTAGTAGAAGTGTTTTTTTCTGAAAGATTTGTTCAGAGTTGTTGGATTTGAAAGTCAGGAATGTCTCGAGAGTAGCTTTAATGAACAAGATATACTCCACTGCCATTTATTTTTCTGCCACCTGATTCCTTTTCAACATGAAGATAGCTGATATTTTTTTAGGAAATTTTCAAACAGATCAAGGTAATTTGCCGGTAGCAATGTTCCCAAAATTGAAATATGTCTCCTGACTTCCTGAGAAAATGATTAGCTACAGCATGATGAGTGTCCATGTAGATTTCACAAAAACGATTACCAGGGATTGGAACAACATTATCTCCTTGATGAAGAACCCACGATAGTGCGAGTTGTGAGGGGCTACAATTGTGCTTTTTAGACAAGTTCAGCAGACGCTCATATAGAACTTTGTTCTTCTCCAAGTTTTCCCCGGTGTACCTGGGATCCACAGACTGAAAGGGAATTAAATAATCCCAGCTAATGAGCAGATCTTTTTGTAACTATTATGGTGGACGGTAATTGTAACGAATCTGAAGTTCTCATGGCAAAATATTAGTACCAGCAAACTGTTCGGTGGTAGATTCTCCACAACTGCTTTTCCAGCAAAAAAATACCACGACCAAGCGGACTGTATGAAACAATTCCAATGCCAAGCTCCCTAATCCACAGAAATTAAGTTAGAAAGAGAAAAAATATTAAAAATCGCAGAGGCAAGCACTAAAATAGAAAGCATGGAGATAGAGGTAGAAGAAAAAAGATGGGAGCTTGTTCTACCATCCCAAGTGGCACAAATGGAAGCATCCCAAGTGATACAAATGAGACCGTAAGAACATTGAATTTCAAAATATCATTGCAAGCGGACATACCTGCATAGTGGCACTATATCTTCCTCTATATCCCTGGCCCATAGAGACCATTCTATCTGCACTGCAGTGATAGGGTGAACCGCATGAGCACGCCTTATGGTATCCACGCTTGCTTCGGACATGCCAATGTATTTCACTTTCCCTTCTTGGACCAGCTCCTTGAGCTCACTCATCTAACCTTGTATAAGAAAGAAGCTATTAGATTAGCAAACCTTTCAAGTTTACAATGTCAAGGCACAGATACGGACAGTTTCCTCTATGGGGACCGACTGATCGATGCGGTGCAGGTAATAGAGGTCAATGTATTCGACATCTAGGCGTGCGAGGCTGCCTTCGCAGCATTCACGGACATATTCTGGTGTCCCATTTATGCAGATGCTGTTCAACTTGAACCCTGCGATTCCACATTTGGTGGCCACTTGCACCTTCTCACGGGGCAACTGCTTCAGTGCCTGTCCTGTCCATCATCAAGTTCAGAAAGAATACATATTCTTGAACAATACTATCAAAATTTCATAGTTAACAGTTCTCTGTACATATTAAACCCGAGGGATGTGTATCTCTAAGATCTGGAAACAAAATCAGGCAGGATAGTTCTACCAGGGGCTTTGACTTAAAGAACATCTATCTGGCAATCATGAGATTCTTTTTCTAGATAACCATATTATGTTCTGTAATTAATGAATTTCCCTAAATTTGCATCTAGTTGTGAACAAATAAGCACCATATTCAGAGAAAAAAAAAGGCTGACAGAAGTTATCCCAATCAACATAATTGGGGACCCACTCACATCTTCAGTCTTCATATAAATCGAAATGGAAAAGACCCATCTACGGTCTGTCTGCATTATTCAATCTAACATCATTCAGTTCGTGGCTTTGCGCTGATCTCCCATCAGGAAGATGGCCACTCCCAATACCAGCATTTTTGTTTTCAGGATAGAATCCATCGTACCAATCCTATTATTTCGGGGAAAAGAAGAGAAATTTCCAACCTTCCCGAGCAGAACCTCGTTGGTGTGTGGCCCGTAGGTGTCGGCGGTGTCGAAGAAGGTAACGCCGGCACCGAACGCGGCCTTGATGAGGGCCACGCCGTCCTCGTGGGGCACCGGGGAGTTGTAGATGCCGGAGAGGCTCATGCACCCGAACCCAACCTTAGACACCTACAACACAAAAAGGCTGACACATCAAGAAGAAGCTCGCCCGTTCTCAATGGCGCAACGCCGGGGGATGCCCGGGGATGGGATGAGGCGAGATCAGCAATGGGGCGAGTTACCTCGAGACCCTGAGCTCCAAGTTTCTCTCTTGGCATCTCGCAGGGCTCCATGAAGCTCCAAGGGAAGTGAGGTCAACCTCTGAGGCTCCACATTCCACTCTGGGCCGGCATCCACCTGGCTATGCTTTGCGTTGCGTTGATGGAAAGGAAACAGGCAGCACCTGCTCTAGATAGCAGCAGCTAGCTTGTATTTCCTTCCCAGAAATAACCACTACATATGCAAGTGGCACTATTATTCATACAGCTACTAGGTTAACATCGCCTAGATCAATATTCCATATCTTATACTATGCTTGGAATTGGTTAACGGACATAGCAGAAAACGAAAGATATTCCATATCTTATATTCATTTTTCTAAAAAAACAGGGAAAAATCAGCCAACCAATTTGCCTCGCATGCCCACCCTCATCGATGCTAAAATACAGCTATAATAAACTCTAAAGAAGCCCAGCCTGCAAATACGTATGTATTCTGACTGGCAAATACATGTCTTTATTATTCGCCTAAAGGTGTGGTTAGTTCTGTATACTGGCTGATGCTAGATCGCTGTTCTCAAAAAAGTAAAAAGACAGGAGAAGTTGAATACCACTAGCAACATGATTCTTGTCTCATAGAAAGCGAGATCACATGATCTTGTTGTCTTACTCTTATGTTAATCAAGTGAGATGTCTCTTGCTCCTCCTCAAGAGATTAGTAATTGCATAGCTGAATATTCAAGTGCGTCCAAAAACTAACCACATATAGAACTGCCGCCTTGGCGTGCATGACAACTGCATCCTGTTCTCTTGGACCACATATACTCCGGAGTATTATTCTTTCAAATTCAACTTCCGTATACCAGTTGACGAACTTCTCAAGCTCAATCAGGCTCCACAATAAGAAGCATTGCTTACCCTTCCTCTCACATTCCACATCTGTTCACTAACCACTCCCCTATCAGGATCCGTCGTCCAAAACCCCCACCACACCCCTCCCCCCTCAATGGTTGATCTCCATTTAAATGTGGTGCACGAGAGGTGGATGAAGCTGCCAGCATGATCTGAGTCACTTGTATTGTGCTTGATCCTTTTAATGATTTGCAACAAGCCTGTATATCTATATATCCTGATGCATGAATTAATCATGATCTAAGAGATAAGCGATCAGATCGTCAGGCAGTTCCATCTTCTTATGGTAGCACAAGAAGCCTATGATAAAAGTTAATTGGAATTTTTTTGTTTGAAATTCATAGGACTAGAGGTTTTAGTTCTATTTGGATTGAGTGGATCAAACATCTAGTTTTTATTATTATTATTTTTGGGTGGGTGGGGGGATGGATGGGGGGGGGGTCTCTGTGGGAGTTAACCTTAATGGAGAGGAAAGTAGTTTTTTTCAAGCCTGGGAAAAGTCTGCGACATAGGAGACCCTATTTCTCCTTTGTTGTTCAATCTAGTAGGGGATGTTCTTACTTAATTGCTCCAGAAGGAGGCTGAGAAAGGTATCATCAAGGGTATAGCAGAGGATTTTAGAGAGGGTGGTATCATCTCTCCGTAGTATGTAGATGATACCATCTTATTTCCTAGAGTTGAGAAGTACACTACAAATCTTAAAGGGACGGCGAGCTCACGGGCGATAGCGGCCCGATGTGACCGGCTCTTCCGGGTGGAATGCGTGTGTGAGGCGTGTGCGCAGCTGCCTCCTATGTGTTGTGGTGGGTAAGATCTCAGCCTAGGGTTTTCGGGTTAGACTCGACCGGTGGGGCACACTAAATTCAATATGCGCAAAATGGGCTAGGCTGAGCATGCAATGAATGAAAATGGGCTATATTGACCGATGGTTCGAGGCAAACGGCTAAAATTATGTAGCCACCGATGTTCTGTCGCTCTACGAATAAAAATAGCAATTGATGATCTGTTATAAAGTTATAGCATCCCACTAATAGTAACTTATAGCGACCGTTGTCCGACGTTATAGATTGATTGCGGTATAGTGATCGGGGATGAGGATTAACTTTCATAAAAAGTGAGCTATTTCCTATGAATGTGGAATCTGAGGTGGTCCATAGTCTTGCTCATTTTTTTGCATGTCATGTTGGTGTCTTACCTATTAAATATTTAGGAATCCCATGTTTGAGAATAGCCACCGGTAGACAATATGCTAAAAGAATCGGACGAGCGCTGAAGCCACGTCTCTAGGCACTATGGATACCTTATTTTATATAGGCTAGTTCCTCTAAGTTACATGTAGAACTTTTAAGAAATTGCTTTGTGTTTTCTATTAGATTTTTCATATTTAATCTCTAGTGGAAGGTGTAAAGGTACCTCGTCCACAAGGATGCAACCACGAGATTTTTGTGTAACTATCTTAACTTTGATTAATTTTATAATGTCTCAAATTTAATTTCTTATGAAAATATGTTTCATAATCAACTATCTAATGGTATTTAATTTTTAGCATATTTTTTATATAACTTTAGTTAAACTTCAAATTGATCCAATCCTCACCAAAAGTAAGAATTGTACCTTCTTTGAATCGAGGGAATAGAGTGGAGGCGTGATTATCCTCCTTATGACTCCCTCTATCTCATAGAAAAGGTCATTCATAGAAAGTTAGATATTAACTTTGATCAATTATTTATAAAAAAATTAACATTTATGATATATAATAACTAGATAGAGATCCTTGATCATATTTTCATAATGAACTTATTTGAAAATACAAATATTGCTATATTTCTTGGGAGTGTCTCCACAGCATTTGCCCGATATTTTGCATATCCATCAGTCATCCTCAACCTCATGCTTCTTCCTCCTCCCGTCTCGCCTTCAGTACTCCTCCCCTATTTCACTGGCGGTGCGCTGCATGCGTTGCTACTGGTAGCAACCCATGACCCCACAATCGGCGGCGGCCCGTGACCCATGATCTTTCCCCATACCGATGGTGGCCATGGCACCTTCCCCGGCTTCCCCAATCCGACGATGACGGGCATGGTGGCCTTTCCCCACCCCCCCAAGACGGCCACACCGACCTCCGTGGTGGATCCATGAAGCAAGAAGCAAGATCCATGAAGGCCGACCTCCGGCGACTCCACATCCTCGACGCTTAACGGCGGGTGATCTCCAATCACCCGGCGAGCAATGGCTGCTCCAGCTCCTCACCCATCACCGGCTGCCACGACCCTCCCCCCGTCCCCACCGGCGGGCGCGCCCCTGCTCCCCTTATGGATCTAGCCGCGAATGCTCCTCTCCTACCCCATCGGTGACGGTGGCGGCAGGGGCTTCCCAACCCTCCCCACAAATGAAAAATGGAAACAAACACAATAACAGAGAAACGGAGCACATAGACACTGACCTGATGCAATTATAGATGAACCAACGCCGATGATCCCAAATCTGACGATACAGGAAGTCGACCGACAAAAAAAACAAATTATCATACGCCTGCAAACTAGCGATTCTCATATTTCTTATAATAGTTAGCTAGACTTAAATTTTAAAAGTGTTTAGTCAACGCACATCTCCATGGCGATGCTGACCGCGTACATGTGCACATCGCGCGCGTTCTAACGTTTTGTCTGTTGGCGGTCGACATGTCTTCAGTCTCTCCTAGCACTAGAATCGAATGTACAGATTGGAATCTGGAAAATCTTAGATCTGATCAAGTTGACTGAATTGAATATAATAATATTCGTCCATCCACGAAACAACGCTGCAAACGCGGAATGCCCGATGATCAGCTTATCCAAATTGGCCTTGGCAACATGCATGTGTATTGACTGGCATGCAGATCGAGACGGAAACGAGAGATCACGGTCGTCGAGTCTCATTTGAATCCGAGGTAGTGGACAAAGAAGACGATAGTGGCGCGCGCTTTATCTTTTGCACGTCTTCTCTTCTCTTCAGCTCACGCCTCCTGCTTGCCGCGTACGTACGTAGTTACGACAAAGCATCCCCACCTCGATCTAACCATGTTAGGCCCTGTTTAGTTGCTACTACAGGGGCCCAAAAGTGCTTCAGTTTTCCATCACATCAATCTCTTAACGTATTTTTAGAGCATTAAATGTAGGTAAATAAAAAAAAATGATACGAATTGGCTTGTAGTCCAATGGTAGGACGGTCCAGTGGGACGCTACCCACCAGGGTTCAAATCCTGGTGCTCGCACCTTGTTGACGATAAAATCGGTAACACACCAAAAACAAGAGCAAGATCGCTTCTCGTAGGGCAAGCCGAAATCGAGGGATCGGCAAAGCGCCTAGGGATGTCCACACCCGGACCTTGTGCCTCCAACGATGAGCGCGATACGCAAGACACGTCGTCGGAGGAGCCTCGTCGAGGGCGGCACGCAAGACACGCCGGCCAAGTCTCTTGAAACCGAAACCCCACACGCCGGGCCGGACCCGTGAGGGCGTGCGGCAGCCTATGGGCTGCCCTAGCCAGCCGACCGCTCTAGGGCGTTGTTGTCGCCGATCTTCCGTTCATGGCATCGGGCGCGAAGAAGGAGGGAGGATGACCTACAAGCAAGACGGTAGTAGATGTGTTTTTGTCGATTGGATGTAGATGGGATCAAATCGGCCATGAACCTCTTTATTATATAGAGGAGGGTGGTCTTATCCTTTTAGGAAACCGTCCTTGGGCGTTTCAAGCATCAAAACCGACCTAAACACGATTGGAAACAAATCGGTTGGATCTCGTGCGGACCGCGGGCCTGCGTCGGGCTGACCGGACGCCGGTTTGCCTCGACCGGGCGCTCCGGCCAACGCGTCGAGCAGAGGTTCTTGGGCGAAAATTGACCGGACCACACCGTGACCGACGCTGCACGGACGCCGCACGACGCCGTCCGGCCGATGTCCCAAATCCGGCCCGTTCAGCCGGCCGGCCGGGGACCGCCGATCGGACGGGCGGACCGACGCGCCCGGTGAGTCCGGTCGATGAGTCGGTCACTTTCCGTTTTTTTTTTTTTTCGATCCTCCTCGAGAATTTGGCTAAGTCCGAAATTTCGCGGTGACTTGGACCTCCAAAATATGGCTAAGTCCGAATTTTGCGGTGGTTTAGCTCGTGCCATTTTTGGGTGTCAACACATGCCCCCTCGCGGGTGAGAGGTGCACGAACCTGAAAACAAAACAAGAAAAACTAAACAACACGAATGCCCATCGTATCGGTTGTCCAAGACTAAGGGCGATACCATGTATCGGCCATTTTTATTCTAAGAGGCGATGCATGCATCGGCCATTGTTTGGAGAGCACTAGGCCTCTTGCCAAACACTAGGGAAATACTTTTTCAAATATCTCCGTTAATCGCCTTATCTTGGCGTTTTCCATCACTTGTTGACTCAAGCACGTAGGAGTTCCCAAATATCACTTTGACCACCTTGAAAGGACCTTTCCAATTGGGTGACCACTTGCTAAATTGATTGCTCTTCGACCCTATCGGTAATATAGTTTGCCAAACTAAGTCACCGATTTGGAACGATTTGCTCTTGACTTTCTTGTTGTAAGCTTTTGCAACACGGGCTTTGTCTTTCTCAATCTCCTTTAGAGCTTGTACCCTCTTTTCGGTTACCTCGTCGATGTTGTCCATCATCAAATCATGATACATAGTAGGAGATAAGTCATTTTGTTTAGCAAATCTATATGCATCCAAATTTACCTCAACGGGTAACACCGACTCTTGGCCATACACCAACTCATAAGGAGTGCCTTGATATGCGATGAGCCCACAAAGCTTCTGACAAGACCTCATGCCACCTTCTTGGATGTTCTATTATTTTTCTTCTTAATAAGCTTGATCAAAGTTTTGTTAGTTGACTCTGCTTGACCATTGGCTTGAGCATAATATGGAGATGAATTGAGCATCTTAATCTTATATGATTCGCAAAATCCTTCACTTCTTTAGCCATAAATGACGTCCCTTGATCCGTAGTTAATGTTTGAGGAATGCCGAATCTATGAATAATATGCTCGTAATGAACTCAATTACCTCCTTGTGTGTCATGTTCTTCAATGGAACTGCTTCCGACCATTTAGTGAAGTAATCGGTAGCAACCAAGATGAACTTATGCCCCTTCCGAAGATGGAGGATGAATCGGCCGATGAAGTTCAAGCCCCAACCACGGAAAGGCCACGGTTTGATTATAGGATGAAGCATAGCGGCCGGCACTAGCTGAATATTCTCAAACCGCACTCTTCAAAACCTTTGTAGTAATGCTTAAAGCAATCGCCATCATAGTAGGCCGGAGAAACCAGCCCGCCTCAACAACCACTTCATCTTCGGAGCCGATTGATGCGTACCACAAATGACTTCATGAACTTCTCCCATTGTCACTCGTGCTTGATCAGCCCCTAGACACTTTAGCAACAAGTCTTGGCGCAGTCCTCCTATAAAGCTCACCATTGTGCAATGTGTACTTGAAAGCAAGCAAATATTCTTGTCAACTTTAGTACCGGATCCCGCAAAAAGACAAGAGAGGAGTTCTCAATCTTCTAAATCGGTGCTACCATTGTCCAAAACAGAGATAGACCGATTTAAAAGAACTTTACATTGCTGTCCCAAATCATTAGTAACATCGGTTTGTCCAATTAATTTTGGTTGAACCGAATTCTTACTAGAATCTGAAAAACAAGCAAATTTTCATGCATCGGCAAATGTTGTAAATGAAAATATTTTCTTTTACCTCAAAGCGGATGCCTCTTGAGCAAGCAAGTTTGCTCTTTGCATATATTTTACATGCAAGTGATCTTCTTCTTGCCCCTCGGGCCTTAAATCATCGAAATAAAATTCCCTAGGGGCCTTTCATATAGCACGATGGTTCTAAACATTCATCGGCTATATTGCATGCTTGAGGGCGATAATAAAGTATCGGCCATATGAATTCACACACACAGGAATATGCATGACCGAAATAAAATATTTCGGCTCTTGATCATTGATAAGCGTGATAATTCGACATCCCTCCATAATATAAAGACCCATACCAAGGATCAACATAAGAATATGAGGGATAACCATGCATACCTTGAGGTGAATTCCACATATGCACAAAGCGGAGAAAATGGATGATGCCATGACCAATGATTCGATGATTTGGTGCAAACCTCCAACTTGGCAATTGTGTCCTCGCATCTTTTCCTTCTATTAGTTGTTTGTGATGCACCACTTGCTTGATCATCATCCTTTCGATCTTTAATGCTTCCTTTTGGGACCCATGCTAAGCCCCTTTCTCTCGGCTTCTACGCACTAAGCTTCTCGTAATTCCTTTTCACGCCATCTTGGTAAACCGATTGAGCATATCGGTTTTAGTCTCTGTTAATGACAAAGGACATTTCTTTCTTGTTCTTAGGTACTTTTATCTTCTTTTGTTCAGATTTAGTACCGCAATATAAACGGCTGAATTTTCAACTTGTTTACCATCAATAGCCAGATTTTTCAACAACGTAATCGGCTTTTCAATGGTGACACTTAGATCTGAACTTTTCTTTTCCGTCCATCATACTTCACGCGGTAAACTTGCTTTACCACCTTCCCTTTTGGTACAGCTCGCACCGATTTTGATCAAATCGGTCTTTGTAAGATGATGACTCTTTCAAGTGTTTTGGAGCTGCATACTCCACATGTTGTGGCTCGAAATATGACGGAACATAAACCTTCCTTTGCCAATGTTGTTTTTGAGGATTATGTTTTGGAGGCAACTTTGATGCTTGGGCTTTCTTTAATCGATTCGCTTCTTCCTATCTTTGTATACTTGGCTAAGAGCTCCTCGAAGCTAAGCTTCGATCTTCTATTGCCTTTTTCTTTGTCATGCTCCTTGCCTCCACTAGCTTTATGAGCATCCTCCTTTCCTTCATCTTGATGGACATGCTCCACGAAGGACCTCCAAAGATTCCCTTGCTCAATGGAATCAATCGGCTTTTGGCGGAGATGGAGAGATTTTATTTGCCCCCGTGTTCTCTAACATTGGAGCAATATTGTTATCCTTTGAAACATCTTCAATTTTAATTTCATGGACAACAATCCTGTCTTCACTTGAGGGTCTTCCATCTCTCTCTTGAGCGTTAGAGTCTTGAACTTCAAATGAATCGGCTAGTAATGCAAGCCGATTTGAAACCCGTATGCCATCGGGCCCGATTGAATCTAATCGGTCCACTTGTTGAGCCTCAAAAAACCTCAATCGGTCATTATCAATGTCCGATTGGATCTCATGATGAAATACATTGCAACTATGAGTATTATGATCAAATGAATTACACAACTTGCAATATATAAGCTCTTCCAAGTTCGAATTGATGGCAAAGCATTGTGATCAATATGCCTAATAAATTTACTTTTTAGCAACATGTTCAAGACATGATCACAAATGAGATAGAACCAAAGGTGAGCATTAAATTTGTAAGCCGATTTTTTGTAGAATCGGCTTCAATGCTTGGCAAGCGAAGAGATTAAATTTAACACCAATCCATTCTAACGCACCTTTACAATCATCTTTCATGCGAGAATTAAATGTATAACAAACATCGGCATGAGCAATATTTTTCAATCTTAGCCTCGAATCATAGAATCCAAAATAATTGCAAAACTTATATCTCATTCGGGACCAAGTATGAATTAAATTCAAAGTAAGTAAAGCAATCCACATATATGTATAATTCACATTAAGCATTGGGAAAAGCTTTAACTTTGACAAAACATTATCATCGGTCTTCCAATTGAAGACAACACGTAGGCCGATGTAATCTTGTACCTTAGTGACAAAAGATGTAGCAACCAAGGTTACGCTCTCGATGATCTCACCGTTAGCAATACCTTTGAAAAGAGTTTGTGTGCTCTCTCCAACGCCACTAATTTCCTCCTCGGGCTCTTCTTGTGTCTCGACGCCCACCACGATGGCGGTGAAACTTTACGAAGCACCTGCGAAACATCTACAACAATAGGAATCGACTTAGCCGACTTCGAAGTCGTCAATGCCGATTCGTGCTCATTGGCGCAACCTTAGCCTTTCGGCTACCTCGGGGTCGACTTAACCATCTCAAGTAATGTAGTTTGCCTAGCCGACTAATTTGTTCCTCCTTATTGAAGCACGATTGGCCATGGCTCATTCGGCTACAAGGTAAATACTTGCTGCCCAATTTGAGTTTCACTAGCACACACTCTCCTTTGGTGAAGATTTTGACACATTAATGGGTGAGGAACCAATGCTTCACCTCTATGTGTGTCTTTGCACCCTTTTTTATAAATAGCTTGACCGATTTGAGCAATCGGTCTTGCTGATTTTTGCTGTCCACTAGTTCTAAAAATTGATTCCAAAATCCCTTTTTGGATGATGACACTAGTGGTTGACATCTCGCTTATGAATGACACTTTGGGCCCCGCCCTAACACGGAAGACTTGATAGTGATCTTGAGGCTTTCCCGATTGTTATTAGATCTTTCTAGCACCACCTCCACGATCACGAACTTTGCTTTCTCTTCTTAGGCTCTCTAGGCTCGCCCGATTATGACATTTTTCCAAAAGTAGAATTGGCTTGCCCCTCGAATTAAGATAGCCGGATTATTTTTCTCCAAGATTTCAGCCATTGGATTTGTCTTTTCGGCAAGGCAAAGATTGTGTATTTCCTAAAGCCGGTTTTATCGGTTTCAGGGCGCCGAAGAAACCAATTTGGTTTGACTAAGCGAAATAATCGGTTTATCCGACCGACAAGTCGGTTTGACCGATTCAATGTGAGTTCGGGAGTAGCATGTTTACGATGTTCCTCACACTTTTCTATAGTGAGACTTGCCTTTTGATAATCATTTAACCATCCCGCCTCAACCATTGTCCTAATTGTGATTGGTCTTTTCTCGGTATCTCTCCCAAAGAATTCATAGAATAATTCTTCTAATCTAGACCATGACCAGGCAAGATATTTGGGTAAAGATGTGAACCATGCAAAGGCAATACCACCGGTGAGAGATAAAGGAAAATTCCGTATTCTCATGTAGTCTTCTTTATGTGGCGTAACCCAATTGTGAGAGATATATATTAATATGCTCCACGGCGGTTGTACCACTTTCTCCATTAAACATATTAAATTTAGGCACCCGCCAACCATTAGGATTCTTCAAGTAATCATAACATAACACATAAGGTCCGTGTATGCGCGGGCATTCTCCATTTAGAAGATCCAGTGGATTTATGGCATGACCCGACCGTTCATTAGCCCAATTTGCTTGTAGAAAGTCGAATAAGGCCGAGTCATAATCAACATCTTCACCGTATCTTGTTGGATTTTTATTAATTCGGCTATGATCATTATCAATAATGTGTGTAGCCGAATCATGATAGTTAACACCGCATAAGATGTTGACTTTGGAGAGCAATTGATTAAATCATTATCATGCATCGGCATGTCACGTTGTGAACTTATAGCCGATGAACGATATGTGACATGTTGCTAGAAGAATTAAAACTCAATAAATTCTTAGCATACATCGGCTCTTTGTTAACAAAATCGCCGGGAACATATCTATCATCATTATAACTAGCAACACTATCATGGGAATTTATATCACTTGCAAAATAATTACTAGAATTATCATATGAATTTGCAAGTTTTACCTTAGACATGGAGTAATGATAGTGAGATGTAATATCTTGATACGTCTCCATGGATCTTTGTATTTTTCTTGGAGTCGTTCAAATCACAAAGACGACACGCCCAAATTTGCTTCACTCGTGCGTGATAAACACCAAGCGACAAATTGATAGATCAATGATGAATTAGGGCTAGGGTAAAGATATATTTCTACGCAAAGTAGAACCGAAACAATTCTTCTCCCCGGTGGAGTCGCCAAAAAGTGTGTTGACGATAAAATCGGTAACACACCAAAAACAAGAGCAAGATCGCTCTCTACGTAGGGCAAGCCGAAATCGAGGGATCGGCAAAGCGCCTAGGGATGTCCACACACGGACCTTGTGCCTCCAACGATGAGCGCGATCGCAAGACACGCCGTCGTCGGGAGGAGCCTCGTCGGGGCGCGATGCGCAAGACACGCCGGGCGAAGTCTCTTGAAACCGAAACCCCACACGCCCTCCTCCGGACCCGTGAGGGCGTGCGGCGGCTATGGGCTGCCCTAGCCCGACGACCGCTCTAGGGCGTTGTTGTCGTCGATCTTCCGTTCATGGCATCGGCGGGCGAAGAAGGAGGGAGGATGACCTACAAGCAAGGCGGTAGTAGATGTGTTTTTGTCGATTGGATGTAGATGGGATCAAATCGGCCATGAACCTCTTTATTATATAGAGGAGGGTGGTCTTATCCTTTTAGGAAACCGTCCTTGGGCGTTTCCAAGCATCAAAACCGACCTAAACACGATTGGAAACAAATCGGTTCGGATCTCGTGACGGACACGGGCCTGCGTCGGGCTGGCCGGACGCTGGTTTGCCCACGACCGGACGCTCCGGTCAACGCGTCCGGCGAGAGAGGTCTCGGCGCGAAATTGACCGGACCTCGGATCCGGATGGCCGACCTGCCGGACGCGCGGACGGCGGTCGATGTCCCAAATCCGGCCCGTTCGGCCCGGCCCGGGGGCGCTGCCGGACGGACGGGCCGGACGCGCCCGATGAGTCCGTCGATGAGTCCGTCACTTTCCGTAAAGCCGCTTTGATCCTCCTCGAATTTGGCTAAGTCTGCGAAATTTGCGGTGACTTGGACCTCCAAAATATGGCTAAGTCCGGAATTTTGCGGTGGTTTAGCACATGCCATTTTTGGGTGTCAACACACCTTTTCCCGGGATTTTCCTAGGATTTACCGGCGTTATGCATTAAGTGGTAAGCGGCGTTCCGTCGATGACGAGGCGCCTATGGTGACTTCGAGAATCTCGAGATTTGCTTTTTGCCAGTCCTTCCCTTCGAGGTGCTCATAGGGGTAGGGTTTCGCGTCGTGTGTGTTCATAGGGGTGAGTGTGCGTGCGTGTTGTGAGCATCTGCGTTATACTGTGTAATTCTCAAAAAAATGATTACACAATTTTACCTAAAAAGTGTGAGAGCGAATTTTTTAAGCCTAGTTAGTCCATGGTTGGACGATAATTACCAAATACAAACGAAAAGTGCTATAGTAGCCCAACTCAAAATATTTCACCAACTAAACACACCCTTAATGGCAGAGACCTTGACGACCTTAATAATTAGGAAGTTAGGAGGGAGTTGGCCACAACTAACCTTCCAATTAATCCTACTCGTTGGGGAATAAATTAAGAAATCATCATGCATGCAGTGTGTCTTCCAATTAAGCCAAGAAATGAAGAGATGATTTATGGCAGCACGTTGCAGGAAGTTTGTGTGTAGTTTCTGGCCGGGACACAAACCAAACAAGAAGCAATAAAATGCAGGGATCAGCTTCAGTCAATGCGCAGATACTACATGGTTGACCATGCCGTACGCACGTTTCTTAAATGGAATGCCATGGTAAGCTCCATCCAAGTTCGCCCACAACTTACTAGTAGTAGGTAGCAGGTGAACATTTGCTAGGATATCGAAACGCGTGCTCTTACACGTAGGTGTTGAATAGTTCATTTATGTTGTTGCGATTAAAATTACTTCTTCCTTCATAAAGAACCAAATGATTTTTGACAAGGCCGTAACACCATCTTATTTGTAGGTTATCTTTAGGGGAACATATCTTTGGATTAGGACCTGGTCCCCATTACGTAAGGAGGAGGATCGCCTAATGATAATGATGGGATGCAGGAATCTTGAGAGACAACCATAATGGAACTGTTTGCTAGGCACGATTGGAGATTTAGTAATAGAATTCCTTTCTAGATGTTGAGTTCCAAATCATTTTTGTTTTCGTTTTTCGATCAGAACTTTGTGTTTGAGATTGCTTGGTTGGCAATGCCTTTGTTGTAGTAAGATTTAGCTATATCCATCAATTGATGCAGAGACAGGAACATTAATATATTCACCTTTTTAAAAAAAATAAAGAAAACAAATGAAAACTTTAATGTAAGCATCTCAACTTCCAAGTGGCCTTATGAACAGGCAATGCAGTTTGTTTTACCAAATATGCATACCTTGATTATATACTGTAAATAAAAGAAGCTTTTTATTGAGATTTCATTTAACCAAATCTCGTTGGTCGTCTAGTTGCACTAAAGCTTTTTTTTTTTTTTTTTGAGGAAAAAACACTAAAGCTATTTTCGTGGCTGCCTCATTCCATTTTTGCTAGCTTATCAATAATAAGGGCTATGTGAAATAATGGTCAATTAAGCGGCAAGTATTGTTCTTTGGGAGTAATAAAGTAATCTTAATTAACAAATTATCCTCCTAAAGTATAATAGTATATTATTACTATTGTAAAAAGTTAAGAAACGGTTTTTTGACCCTCATAAGACCTCTGTTCAAGAAATGTTGAGTCTCCTGATTTCCACTGAAATATGGTTTATTCAATGGTCATATGCATGTCAGTACGCCATTGAATAAACATGTCTGACTGAAGATGTGCTTCCTCTGTCCACAAAAGAAGACAACAAATGCATGTCATATTTCCGCACACATGATGTCGCCTTGGTGTCATCAGTGATGACGAAGATGCCACATGTGCTAGTGATCGATGCATGAAACACTCACTGAGATAATAGTACACGCGTACGTAATTTCTGGTCACCTGGCGGACAACGACGGACGATGGAGCACTTAGTACAAGTTACAAATTCCATAATCATCCTAGTATCGAACAAAACTGATGACCGCCGCCGCCGCGTCGTCGTCGTCGTCGTATGCAACTTCGTCGTCGTCCGGCGCTGAGTCATGCAGCATGTGCGTGCTGCATAGATGCTGAATCATCATGCATGTATATAAGCATGACCTGCGAAACCACAAGTAAACGATCCGGTCTGCTCTCGACAAGTTCACAACCGTCAACATATAATATAGACGTACGCATGCAGCTATATATAGTGTTATTTAGTTTGATCAACCTCTGCCACGGCATCAAGTTATAATCTATCACTGGAGGGCAAATTCAAGTTCAGTTTTCCTCGAAGGCAAATGCAATTTTACTAGCTACCTAGCTAGAAGTTTTTTTCTTTGAAGCACACAATTAATTGCTGCTGCTTCATTTGCCGAAAAAAATGTTAGTGCGGCGTCGTGTTAGTTGTTCATGATGATGTTCATCACTTCATCTTGTTTTTTTTTCGAAAACGTGTTGAGCTCGTTCTACATTAAGAGAAGTTAGAATATTGGTCCAAAGTTCGTCCAGGTCGACGGCGAGGTGCCTCAGCCATGCAACGGGCTACAACAAAGATTACTGGCTCTAAAGGTGGCGCTTTGAGTTTTGTACTAAGCTGGTAAACTATTTGGCGACTTTAGACGGCAGTTACTGCGAAATTGCCGCAGCAACAAGTGACGCTATCAGCTTCTATCCGGTCTGCTCTCGACAAGTTGACAACCGTCAACATATAATATACACGTACGCATGCAGCTATATATATATATATACTATATATAGTAGTTTGATCAACCTCAGCCACGGCATCAAGTTATAATCTATCATTGGCCAGCAAATTCAAGTTCATTTTTGGCAGTAGGTCACTTAATTACAGTACTCTCCTCGAAGGCAAATGCAATTTTACTAGCTAGCTAGCTAGAAGTATTTTTTTCCTTTCAAGCACAACTGCTGCTGCTTCATTTGCTGAAAAATGTTAGTGCGGCGTTGTGTTAGTTCATCACTTCATCTTGTCATTATTAAAGAGCCAAAATTTCATACTAGTCCGCTTACAGTCAACAATGACTTTCACAAAATTCTAATTTTGGTATCAAAACAAAGAAAATAAAAGTACTTATAACTCCTTTAACTACATAGTCAGGGATTTCTACTTGACACTCTAGCTAGGCAGTTTCATTCTAACACGCTAGGCACACAGTCACACAGACACATACTACACCACTTACACGTAAATTTCAGCAAATATCAGCAGCAGCAGCTCGATCGATAACCCCGTATACCTCCACCAAAAGCAAACAGAAAATTCAAGAAATATGGACCGTTCAACGTTGAACAGTTGCTTTTAGCAATGAGGTATAATCATAACCTTAAAATGTTGAGTAGACTAAATAGAGGTGCGTAGTGCGTTGTTTGTTACATGTGTGCTTGATGACATATATACATGTCATGGATTTGGAGCTCATTTGGCCTTCTTCATCGAATTTTTTACAGCCGGGACGTCAACGAGGACTTGGCCACCATTTTCGATCTGTTTGGTTTAGACCATGCCCAATGGGAACTGGGAAGGCCAAATTTATGACCATTGTAATACCTGATCGTTCGTACGTCTACACAACCGTCAATTCTTTTTGATGTATTGGGAAGAGTAGATGACCATCGCAAGCTCAAGCAAGTTTGCCACAATTTCTAAGTTAGTCACAAAAGAATATGGATGAAGTGAGAGATGCGTTGGGGCCTTATCCAAAATAAATACTCCTAAAGTATATTCCTAGACTAGACTTGGGTCAATGTCTCACGCTCAAAGAGTCGGAGGATGATGACTCCCGTCACCAGACACACTATGCACTGACGTTATTTTTGTATGATTCTGTCCATGTGGTGGGCGATTAATGGAACAATGTTATGTACTCTAAAACAGATATTCATGTTTTATAATTTGGGCAACAGCTGGATATAATGAAGCAAGTGGTAGCGTAATGTTTTTCTAGGTTTTCACCTTCAAAGAAAATTGTGTCTAGTTTAAGAGGTTGTGACCTAAATTTACACGAAACATGATGGTTGGCCTAGGCCAGCACGACCGGCGCTCAAGTCCCACCTATAGCCCCTTGAAGAATGACTTGCAAATAACACTAATTAGAGGCATCTTGGAGCTACGGTGCAACCACTTCTGATAGAAAAGAGGGCCTCTTTAAAAAGAAAATTCTGGACTAGTGTAAACACCTCTAGAACAATATTTCTGGATGGTAGTAAGGATGGCAGCGGGTCGAGTTCGATCGGGTGGAGTCTCTTGCACCCAAAACCGAAACCCGAACCCGAAATTATTCGGTGGAAATCCATAACCAAAACCAAACCCGCGGATATATATACACATATTCACATGTATAAACAAGAGGTAACAAATAATAAGTATTTTAATTAGTCAAATTTGAATAAATTTAATAATCTAAGTAAACAAATTATTATTAATATATTATAAAACATGAGTGAAAAATTAAACTCAAACCAAACCCGAAACTAAAAAACGGGGCGAAAAAAGCCGGAAACAAAGCAAACCCAAACCCAAAACTAAAAACCGTGGGCGAAAAATCAAAACCAAACCCGAATCTTTGAAAAACCGAAACCGTGGATACCAGCTCGAAAACCGATCTGCTGCCATCTTTAGATGATAGATATCCCGAAAATGGAGGACATTTCAAGATGTTGATTTGTGGGGAGGTCTTCAAACTATTTTTTTAAGGGTGGTTTTTATCTCATTTTGGCGAAAAGGTTTTTTTTTGACAAAATTGGCAGAAATGGTTAGTCATCTCTAAAAAAATACTTATCAACAATAGTGTGGGGTGGTACTTGTATATGGAATAATATTACTTCAAAATTTGGCAAGGTCCATGGCTTTATATGTGCCAGAATTAAGTTCAGAGTATATATGAATCACACAATTATGTTCACACAATATATGCATCACGCAATTATGTTCATACGTGCCAGAATAAAGGTCCATAACAATGAAGTCTTACTCAAAAAAAATATTTCGTACATACCTGAAATATTTTTTTTTTTTACCCAGATACCGATCCACTAATCTTGCAGTGAGGATACCCTGAAATGTATCAGATGATGCGGCATGCGTGGTTGTCACGTCACGCTTCCCAGAAAGGCGAAGGTCGGCTAAAGCGCACTCGGACGCGGCAACCCGAATCCGTGATAGCGGGGCAGCTGTTCGGTTTCTTGACTGCTTTGACCCGCCGCCGCGGCCAACACTGACAGCCGGGTCTCAATGTCACACACGTCACCTTGTCATACGCTCGAGCCATCCAAACACACACGCGGCATCGCCTCAACATTTTCAAGGAAACGCTTTTAATTTACAGCTGTTAGAACAAATCTGTAATGAAGCGGCCAGAAATCATCTACGGAGGAGAGAATCAAAGAGAGAGAAAATAGGCGTCTCACGACATCGCTCACATTGCGGCCAAGGACTACAGCCGTTACGCACTTGCTGCCGATTGGTTCCACACGTCTGGTATGCCTTTAAATAATGTGGCTCGCACTATCGGTCGACTTGTGCGTTGTAAGCGGCCCGATCCGTAAATTTCCCTACGAAACTAGTAAACCCGGCTCTTAGAAGACCCGCAATAGTAATAGCTACCCCTCGGTTTCAAATTATAAATTATTTAAATTTTTTAGTTCATTCATCTTGTTATGTATTTAGACATATTATTATGAATGAATCATGAAGAAAATGTATTTACCAAAAAAAAGTCAAATTCTTATAATTTGGGAATCTGAGATAAGAGTCTGATTGAAGGCTACAGGTTAGCCGATGTGGATGTAGGAGATAAAAACTATTTTATATTATTGAATCCACATGCTCCTCTCACGTGTTTGTTGGGCTAGGTGAAATAGCTACCCAGCTCACCACCCCTAAGAAAACTCCGCCCCGCCCGCAGGGAGACCGCCTTCCATCCTCGGGGTGAGGTAGCCCAACCAGCCCGCCTAGGTCGCCGACCCTGGGCGTGAGGCCCGGTCCGAGGAAGGAAACCGCCGCATTCAATGCGGTCGCATCTGGGCAAAGCGCAGGCGCCAAGCGTTATCGATCACGCCACAATCGAAATCGACGAATCGCTCTCCCAATCCGCATCGATGGGACGCAAAGCTCGAACTCGTTGACATGTTACGCCACTCAGCATCGGAAACCGTGATGACACCGTGCATTTCCCCTGTAGCACGGGCCAAAACGCCACGATGGGCCGTAATTCTGCAAGTACGCGACACGCGATAGCCGCCGACCTTCGACCGGCCCTCGCCATGCGGATTGTGAGGGACGCTCACAGATCTCCTTGGGGCCGCGCCTGAGTGACTCGCGAGACGCCCACCATCGGATCGGACGCCAGTTCGCCGTTTACATCTCAAAGCCAGCCGACTCCTCGGCTAGGGCGACATATGCAACCGGGTGCGCCGAATCAGCCACCCAGGGTGTCCACCTGTAAACATTATCTCTCTCCTCTCCTATGTGTGAGGGGGAGTAATGCCTCATTAGGGGGATCTCGATTCGAGCCCGCTCTCAACCCCAGTTCACACTTTAGGAGGAAACTCCGCACACCACCACCACCACAACCACGATCGGGGGCTCGAGACCTCGTCCCTCCCCCACGGCCGCCCTCGTGACCCCTATCGCAGCCTCACCTTGAGCGAGGTAACACCGAGCAGACACACCCGTCGATCAGGGCCCCGTGGTCAACCAGATAAACCACAAGGTCTCCGTGTTCATCTTGCGCTACGCCATAGGAGGGAGAGGAGGCACACCCGCTGAGGCCTTTATTGCTCACTCCGAGGCACCCGCACCGCTCGAAACGGCGCTGGCGCGCCGTGCAGCCGTGTGCACCGTGATCTCCATCGCCCCTCATGGCGTTCCGCTCAAGCTTCACCTCCCGCCTGAGCACGAGCTCCCGCGCCGAACACCAATCGCTCGAACGCCGCATTTGTGGCGCCCGGCCACAACTACGCACGCGATCCTTCCGCCCCGACGCATCGTAGAAGGGGAGGCGGCACGCCGCGCGTGCCCATCATCACGCCCGGCGCAAGGCGGGCAAGGCGGACTCCATCGCCGCCAAAGCGGCGTCAAGCAACGGATTCTGAATCCGCCGACGCATTATCCCATTGCGACTGCGAAAGGGCTCCGGGAACCCTAGGCCCCCTGAAATACCTTACCCGCCACCCGTCGGCTACCCCAAAACCCTAATCGTCGGAAAACGCTCCGCTCCGGTCATCCCGGAGAGGGAGGGAGTCCCCGTGAATCCCGTGACTTGAAACCCGCCGAAGCCTTGCCGGAGAGCACGAGCCGACCACCCGTCGTTCCACGGAGCGCATCCATGGACATTCACCGAGGAGCGCGCATCCTCCGGGAGAGGGCGCGGGGCGACCCCTGTCATGCCACCCTCCGGGTTCAACCGGGCCCGGTCCCGGAGGCGAGGGATTCGCTCTACCGTCCGAGAATCAAAACCTCCTCCGCTGCATTGGCCGCGACCGTGCAGACGATGAAGACGAGTACTAGGACCCCACGCGTTTTTGCTTCAATGTCGAGGTCCCGCCACAGATGGCCGCCCAATCGACGCCTCCAGCAAGATGACGCCGGGCGCACCGCCACGACGGCGCTCAGCGCTGGCGGCCTCTGCCCCGATCCATCCGTCGCGACGCCGCACCGCCGCCAAAAACGCCCGCCTATCGCAGGGACCGCAGAAACGAACCGGGCGAATCGCCGACTCGCGGCCCGGAGCGTAACATCCGGCGAGCGGGCTCAGCGCGGCGGGCCCGGGGGGCACCTCAAGCTCACGATGGCGGCGGGCGGCCGGCGGGGGCGCCGGGGTGCCTCAATCCGGCCTGCGGCCCCGTTCAGCGAGCCACGCGGGCCCTCCAGCGATGGCGGCGCCTGTCTTTGACGTACAATGTGCCCGAGCCCTCCACTACACAGGAGTGAGGCGCATACGGGGAGAGAGCCTCCAGTCGGCTCCCTTGACAAAGGCGGCGGCGGTTGCAACGACCGAGAGTTCCGCTTCAGGGATCGGGCCGCGGACGCCACGGCAGCGAGAGGAATCTCGGGCGAGCTCGGTCGGGGCTCGTCACCCGGATCGAGTCGGTGCCCGCAAGCGCCAGGGCCCCGAGCGCTCGAGCTACAACCGCTGCAACGCCCGCTCCCGGGGAACGCATAGAAGACTCCGCAGACCGCCGCATCGCGAACCGCGGCCGACCTCGCGGACGAGTCGAACGGCAGCGGGCTCGCCACGAAGGTGGCTCGCCTCGGGACGACAAGCGTGACGAGGCTGACGTGCGTGTCGAGAGGACCGAGGGTACCCCCTCGATCCGCCCGGCCTCGTGCCTTCACCGTGACATCGGGGGCACCACTCTCACTAGCGCTTTCGGGCCCCCGAGCCATCTCGAAGAAGTACACGGGAGAGACTCGTCCCGGTAGTACGGCCGACGACTCATCGGCCGCATGCCCGGCCGCAGGGCAGCACACGCATGACAAAGTGATAATCAGAAATTTGCCCCCCCGTACCTCTTCGAGTGCGCGAAGCTTGGTCGGAACACCTTCCACCCAACCTCATAACAAAATCAAGGGGCGGACTTGGTGAGAACCTTCGCGGTAACTTCTAGGGCACATACCTACGCCCGTAACTTCGTGGGATCTCCAAAAATGCATAAAAACCGACGAATCCTACGCGACTATCCGGCGCTTCTCAGCGGCCGACCGAGCCTCCCTAATGTGACGGATTCGGACGTCGCCGGGGCCTTCTTGGCCGGCACCACTGCCGAGACCTCGTGAAGAAGCTGGGCGCGGACTCCCACCGGGCAAACGGCTGATGGACATCGCCACCAAGTTCGCCGAATGTGAGGAGGCCACGGGGCTACGTTCCACATCGGGGGCTCGGCAAGGGAAAGCACCTGGAAGAGGAGCCCGAGGGATCGCAACCTCGGGAGAGCAAGAAGAAAAAGAAGAAAGATAAGAGCCGCAGGGCAAGGGAGCCCACTTGCCCGCCCAGAAATGGACTGATGAAACATGGTGGCGCGATTAGAATACCGCAAAAATTTGACCCCCGCCACAAAGAAACATTAAATGACATGCTCAAGCCATGCGGAACCATAGCTACCGGTCAGGCATACCCTCGGGAGTGCAAGAGGGGGCATGCCAACATTTAGCCAAGCTCAAGGCCATCCCAGGGTGAAGAGGGAAGGAGGCTCAGGGTGGGCGCCAGGGCAACCTTGAGGGAGTTCAGAAAGGTGAATAACTGCTTCATGATCTTCCGGCGGCACCAGCGGCAACATGTCGCGTCTTGGCGGCGCAAGAAGGACGTCGGAGGTCTATGCCCACCGGGCCGGCAGCCCGAAGGCTGCGCGAAGTGGTCGGACGGGGCCATCACCTTCGACCCGGTCGGATCACCCCGGCACATCCGAACCGGGGCTTATCACTGGTGGTGGGATCCATCATCGCCAACACTTTCGGCTCACCAAAGTCACTTATGGAGGCCCGGAGGGAGGCAGCCTCAACCTCATCTCTGAAGAGCCACTCGGCCTCCTCGGGGTAGGAAAGTCAAGATCGCCTTGGAGGCCGAGCGTTCAATGGCGTGCGTCCCCGGCAAGCGACTAAAGCCCTCGGGCGGTCGACACCGGTTTGCCCGGTGACCCCTCGAACTTCAAGCAAGACTCTCTCACATTCCGAGATCCTTGGGGTCCACGGTGCCACGCACTCCTCGGGCGCCTGCTCGCCAAGTTCATGGGTATCCCCCAGAACCTACATACCTCAAGCTCAAGATCGCGGGGCCGAAGGGTGTCATCGTGGCCCCTCGCACCATCATGCATACGGTGCGGCGTGGAGGCGTGGGTATGCGAGGCACTCAGCCCGTGCCGAGGCACTCATCGCCCGGATCTTGTTGACGGTCCTGCTTGACATATTTTTAACGTCGACATTCTACCAATAAGGGGTGAGAAACTATACCTTACTACACACATATACATTTTATCACTAATAAATTCCACTTGTAGTGTCTTACTTTATTTGCAGATTTATAATAAAAGCAAGTGGAAAATCGACCAAAGTACGCCATCCCGGGGAGCGCGCATGTGCAAAAACACAAGCCTAGGAGGCAAAAATCGACCCAAAACATCGGAATTGGGCCGAGCAAGCCCGACCACAACTTTCAAGACGAGGGAAGACACCCCACAAGCCCGGGTGGAAGGAGCCCGAGAGGGGTGCGCGCCTCCAGTGGTAGCGGCCGCCCTCACGAGGTTCGGCCTCGAGGAGGCGGTTGATGCACCTTCAAACGGGGTTTCCAGCCGTGGGATGGTGGTTTAGCAAATTAGGCGGTATACCAGGTCGGTTTGTACCTTCCATGTAGGGATGGACATTTTCCAGAAAATGAGCCCCCTCTCCTCTACCTATAAAGGGGCCATCTCCCACCATTGTAACACACACCTCACAAGAAGAGCCACTCTCTCCCTCTCTATTCTTCTTCTTCCTCCCTCCTAGTAGGATTAGTAGTTTAGGATGTGGAGCTAGGCAAAGCTACCAAGGAGGGCTTGGCTCCTTTGGAAGATGGTCGAGAATAAATCTTTCTATGGTATTCTTCCAAAGCCTTTGCTCTTATCTTATCTTGGTTGTGCATTAGGATTAAGTCTTCATGTTATTTCTATACCTCATGATTTATCTTATGATCTAACATGTTGTTCTTGACATGATCATGACACATGAACTAGTCTATAGTTTCTATGTTGTGATATCGTCATATAGAACTTTATGCTTAAACCATTCATGCAATATAATTGGGTAGTGTCGGGATTGTGCTGAATGGCGGTTCGTTGTGTCCTTGGCGGGGCTTGCTTTCGTGTCCTATTAGACCATCCGTAGGGTGGGGCCATGGGGACATGAGTAGTGTCCTAGTATCTTGGGGCGTGGTGTCCGGATGCCAGGTATCCTTCGAATATGAGTGCATGCCACGGTTGAGGGTGCAGGCGGCAGTCGTGACAAGCCTTGACCGTCCCTTGAAATCCCCCGCGTTCGTGTGTCTTTGTAGGAGTTCGTAAATGCCTTCCTTCGGGGCGGATGCTCCGGGAGGTCTCCTGTCCATTTCATTCGCTCCGACCTCCTGCCCATGCGTGTTGCCTGACTATCAAGCTGGTTCTATGCACAACCATGACTAGAATCACGTATGCTCCACTTAGGTCTTTCTTTTATTCCTTATTTATCTTTTATCCTTGAGTTTGGCTTGAGTAGGTGTGTCAAGTTATCCCTTTGCAGTTCCTTTATATCCCTGTTATGAGCATTGGTCCATTACATAGTCATGTTATCCTGTTCATGTCTCTATTAGATCCTTTTCCACCATGCCTTCCTTTAGGAAAATATAAATAACGATACCACACGAATACTTAGGGTGAAATGCTACAATGATAGATCCGTGCGCTTGCGGATGAATATCTTCTTAGGCAAGATCTATCACCGTTGATGTGCCTAGTGTTATCACCGACACGGTGGTTTCACTTAGGAATGTCAGCGGCGCATTTCTGGCCCATTGTGGAGATGGGTTCTAAACTTTGTTTCTAGTGATTGCGCTTAAGAAATGCAACAACATTTACGCGCGCCCGTTCTTGGGAAGGCATTGGTTTTTCTAAGGAATCTTTTTTTAGAACATGTTCATCATGATAATATGCATGTGTAGTGACCTTTGTTTTATAGCGAGGTTTATCTAAAAAATCTTTTATAAAAAAAGGAAGAGAAAAAAAAAATACTCTTATAAAAGAAAAAAATCTTATAAATAAAAGCAAGGACTTGTTATCAAGTTAGTATACCTTGATATTCTTGCCACTAACTAACCATTTTAGGTGGAGACTAAGAAGGAGAACAAAGGGGGCCTTGCGACGCTTGAAAACATGGAGGCTATCAACAAAGAAAACTTTGATACTCTTGGGCGGAGGAACACACTCAAAAGAAGACCACGACTTTGCACACTTGACTTTTCACGAGAGTCCAAGTGTATGAGGAAGATAATGAGAATATCAAGTTCCAAGTGCACCAAAGGGATTATAAAAAAAAAAGAGCTCAAAGTGAAATAAAAAAAGAAAAAAAAAAATGATGAAAAAAGAGATGAATAAATTAGCCTCCCTTGCTATATATATATAAAAAAGAGTTTTTAAAAAAAGAGAGATATAAAAAAGAGAGAAAAGATGGTGAAAAAAAGAAAGAAAAAAAAAAAATAGAAATTTGGATGAAAAAAAAAAAAAATATATATATAGAAAAAAAAGAAAAATGAAAAGAAAATAAGAGGAGAGATGGCGGGTTGGCCCCTTATGGTCAAAGTAAACAATGAAGACACGACTCCACCCTTCATTGCTTCCATGTAAGCTTAAGAAGGGATCGTTCTCTCCCAAGACCTTGTTGTACACAGGTGAGTTTGAGCACGCCTCCTCTACTGCTCGATTGTGAGGAAGTCATTACAAATCAAGATCATCACGCTAAGAATGCGACAATTATGAACTCTATCCTCAAACCGTCGGTCAAGTACACTCGGTACACACGAGGTCAATAAAAGAAAAAAAGGAGTAAAGAAAAAAAAGAGAAAGATTAAAGGAAAGAGGAACATCCTCCTTTACACCTTTAATGACCACTAAGGCCATGGTCCATATGCACTACACAGTATTGTATCACTAAGCCTTGTAGTGCACTTTGAATGGATCATCATCAAGCTACCACGGGAGTTTTAACATCTTGCCTTCATGCGTGATTGGTACACACACACTCAAGGTACACAAGGTAATAATTCACCAATTCTTTTTACTCATACTTATCTCCATATATATATATATAAAAAAACAAATAAATATTTCATCATGGAGATAAAACAAGGCTAGACCTATTTGCATCTTTATCTTAGCCTTGTTTGAGTTTGAAAAGTTTGGTGAAGCTCTTTTGTCCTCCCTTTATAATAAATTTCAAAATATATATATATATAATAATAATAATTCTTGAAAAACACCTAGCTCGCTCAAAATGCTCCTTCCTGCATATGCTTTGAATTTTGGTAATCACGGAGGATGGTAAGTCCACTCATTGAAACTACCATATACTAACCATGCGGGGAAAAGTCAAACTTACCCGGGGCGAAAACCCCCGATCCAATGGGCTTGAGCTAGCTTGGGGGAGGACCAAAAATATGGTAATGTAGACCTTTTCTCTCATCTTTTTGTTACCATGCCAAAAAAAATAATAAATAAATATATTTTATATGTGTGTTTTATAAAATATTTTATTATTAAAATAAACAAAAAAAAATTTATTACTACACAAAAATCTATAATATTTTCAAAAAAATGGGGTATATTTCAAAAAGAAAAAAAAAATGGGGTATATTTAAAAAAAAATATGTTTTATAAAATATTTTATTATCAAAAAAAATTAACAAAAATATTTATACATAAAATCTATAAATTTTTTTTTAAATTAAACTTTTGTTCACCTTTTAAAAGTCTTCATCTTCATTGGATGAATCTTGTTTTGTTCATGCTTCCATTTTCTATGCGGTATGTTTGCGGTTTGGAAGTTGTGATCATTTAGGCGATGATCCTACTTTCATAGACTTTTGAATTGAGCATGGTGCTTAGGTCAAAAAGTTTACCTTAATCCAGATTAGACATGGAGTCGAGTTTGATTATTGAAACAAAACTACTAGTGTAAATTTTGAAATTGACCATATGGACTAACCCCTGAGGAAATTATCCATTTCAAGAGGGTGTCCTAGAGATGATAATGGAGAACAGATCTTGTCGAGGTGAACCAAAAAATAAATAAATAAATAAAACCTTTGAAACCCCAAGAATGGTTGTCCCGTTCTTCCAAGTTCATCACAAGACAAGCTTGGGGGAGTCTCACGGCCTTATAAATAGAAGGCGTTAATCAAGATCAAATCATGAAGTGCACGGGCTAGCAACAGTCATAAATCGAAGGTAAGTCAGGCGCTAGCAGGGGAGGACTCCCACAAAAGGTAACTCGTATCTCACATTCCATTCGTTTATTTTCTTATCTTATATAAATGATGAGGTATGAGAATAATAATAATAATAATAATAATAAAAAAGAGGGAAGAAGAAAGAGAGGAGATATTTTCCCTCCATACATATGTGTTGTAGAAATGTTTAGTTCTACCCTGTTGAAATGATGAATAGTTGCTCTGTCTTATGTTTTGCACATGCCTGGTTTATAATTGAATTTCTCTAAAGTTTGGGTTTAGTGGCTAAGTCTAAAAACTCATCTGAAAAAAAAAGCACGATTCATGTGGGTTGCATAGGCTCTATCTAGTCTAAGTTGTTGCCAAAAGTATGATATGTGTACAAATGGATTTGCTATGATTTAAGTCCAAAAAGAGAAAACTTGACATCCGAGAATCTAATTTGAAAAGAAAGAGAAATGATATGGGCTATGCTAAAAAAAAGAAAAAAGAAAAAAAAAAAGAGATAAAAATGGACATGTGTCCAAGGGCGAGTAGAGCCCACATCTCCAAAGGAAAAGAAAGAGAGGAAATAAAAGACAAAAGTCTAGGAGAAGACGAGCCCACCTCTCAAAAAAAATATATATAGCAATAAAGCCCATACTTTCTCGAAAACCAAAAATAGAACTAAATAAATAAATCCCGGATGAGAAAGCTAATCAAAAGGATGAATGAAAAGTATTTCTGTTATAACCTTTCTATCCTGGCAACCGCCCAAGACTTTGAGAAAAGCTAAAAGCCCGCTACGATGAAAGGTAATAAAGGGTGAGAAAAAGATGTGCCATTTTATTCAAACTCTAGTAGAAAATCTTATTATAACCGGCACTTGTGAAACATAATCAGGCATAGTAGCAACTCTGATCAACAACCAAGTACTTATCTTTTGCTCGGTAGCGCAAAGGGTAAGCTTAAGGGGTTTGGCGGTCTGCGACATATTTTTAACGTCAACATTCTACAAATAAGGGGTGAAACTATACCTTACTACACACATATACATTTATCACTAATAAATTCCACTTGTAGTGTCTTGTACTTTTATTTTGCAGATTTATAATAAAAGCAAGTGGAAAATGTCGACCAAAATCGCCATCCGGGGCGTTATTGCAAAACACAAACCTAGGGAGGAGCAAATCGGCCCAAAACATCGAATTGGGCGAGCAAGCCCGACCCACAACTTTCAAGACGAGGGGGAAGACACCCACGAAGCCCGGGCGGGCCGGGCCGGGGGATGCTTGCCCCTACACGAGTGCTTGTGCGCACCCTCCACGGGTTTCGGCCCAACCTGGGGGAAGGCGGTTCGTGCACCTTCAAAAGCGGGGTTTCCCGCCGTGGGATGGTCGGTTTAGCAAATTAGGGCGGGTATACCAAGGTCGGTTTTGTACCTTCCATGTGGGGATGGACATTTTCAATGAGCCCCCTCTCCTCTCTACCTATAAAAGGAGGCCATCTCCCACCATTGTAACACACACCTCACAAGAAGAGCCACTCTCTCCCTCTCTATTCTTCTTCTTCCCTCCTCCTAGTAGGATTAGTAGTTTAGGATGTGGAGCTAGGCAAAGCTACCAAGGAGGGCTTGGCTCCTTGGAAGATGGATTCCGGGAATAAAATCTTTCTATGGTATTCTTCCAAAGCCTTGCTCTTATCTTATCTTGGTTGTGCATTAGGATTAGAGTCTTCATGTTATTTCTATACCTCATGATTTATCTTATGATCCTAACATGTTGTTCTTGACATGATCATGACACATGAACTAGTCTATAGTTTCTATGTTGTGATATCGTCATATAGAACTTTTATGCTTAAACCATTCATGCAATATAATTGGGTAGTGTCGGGGTTGTCTTTGAATGGCGGTTAGTTGTGTCCTTCGGGGCTTGCTTTCGTGTCCTATTCCACCATCCGTAGGGTGGGGGCCATGGGGACATGGTAGTGTCCTAGTATGCCGGGGCGTGGTGTCAGGATGCGAGGTATCCTTGAATATGAGTGCATGCCCCACGGTTGAGGGGTAAGGCGGCTTGGTCGTGACAAGCCTTGGCGAAAATCCATGAAATCCCCCAAGTTAGGTATTGTCTTTGTAGGGAGTTAAAGTAAATGCCTTCCTTCGAGGGCGGATGCTCGGGAGGTCTCCATCCATTTCATTCTCAGCTCCGACCTCCTGCCCATGCGTGTTGCACGACTATCAAGCTGGTTCTATGCACAACCATGACTAGAATCGTGTATGCTCCACTTAGGTCTTTCTTTATTCCTCATTTATCTTTATCCTTGAGTTTGGCTTGAGTAGTGTGTCAAGTTATCCCTTTACCCGTTCCTTTATATCCTTGTTATGAGCATTGGTCCATTACATAGTCATGTTATCTGTTCATGTCTCTATTAGATCCTTTTCCACCATGCCTTCCTTTGGGAAAATATAAATACTGATACCACTGAATACTTCCGGGTGAAATGCTACAATGATGATAGATCCGTCGCTTGCGGATGAATATCTTCTTAAGGCAAGATCTATCACGTTGATGTGCCTAGTGTTATCACCGACACGGTGGTTTCATAGGAATATCAGCTTTTTATTTCAGCGTATTGTGGAGATGGGTTCTAAACATTTCTAGTGATTGCGCTTAAGAAATACAGCGAATCTGAAAAGAAAAGCTTTTGAAATCACGATCGAGCATGGGAGGCCAAGCAGCCGTATTTGGGAACTTGTGAGCCCTCCTCGGGCTCCAAGAAGATCCCGCTCGATCCCAAACCCGAAGGGAAGGCTGGCGACCATCGGCTCGGGACTGGATCCGAAATAGGAAGCCGGTGCTCGTCGACTTCCTCCCTTGCGAATGCCAAGACGTTTGCATTAGGGGACCCTGGACATATCTTGGGCATGCCCGGGATGTCGCATGCGGCCTCCCTAGGCTGTCAGGGGGCTCAAAAGCCGGTCATGCGGCGCTGGCCGCCCGTTTGATGGCGCCAAGACGGAAAGATCATCGCGGGGAGATCCTGGGCTGCGGAGGCGGATTCATAAAAAGTATTCCACCCAGTGGTTAGCTAATCTGTATTAGTAGAAAAAAGAATGGGAAATGGCGGATGTGTGTGGACTACACTAGTCTCAACAAAGCATGTCAGAAAGTTCCCTTTCCTTTGCCTCGAATCGACCAAATTATGCGACTCCCTTTGCGGGATGTGTAGCGTTGTCCTTTCTTGACGGCGTATTCGGTTATCACGGATCAAAATGAAAAAGAGTCCGACCATTTCGGCGACCTCGTTCATAACACCCGCCGGGATGTATTGCTACCTCACCATGCCCTTGGGTGAGAGCAGCGGGGCAACATACCCGGTGCGTACAAATCATCTTCGGGAACTCATTGGAAGGATCATGGAGGCCCTGTCGGCGACATAGTGGTCAAAAATCCAAGAAAGCGTCGGACCTCGTGGGTGACCTCGAAGCAACCGGTGCTAAACAAGAAGAAGTCAAGCTCAACCCCGAAAATGCGTATTGAGGGTCCCCGAGGATGCTGCTGGGTTTTATCGTCTCTCAGCGAGGCATCGAAGCAAACCCCACCCCAGGTTGGCCGCGATCACCAAGATGGGTCCGATCAAGATCTCTCAAGGGAGTCTGAGAAGGTCATGGGCTGCACAGGCTTCGTTAAGCGAGGTTCATCTCACGCCTCAAGAGGGCCTACCCTCTACCGGCTCCTTTGCAGAATCCGGCGCTTTGCACGGACCACCGAGGCGAAGAAGCCCACCGGCAACCTCAACAAGCTCTGACAAACCCACGGTCTGTTGCCGCCAAATCCAGGAGAAACCACGCTCTTATACGTCCTTTGCCACTACCCGGTGTGGTCGGTAGCGGTCGTAATCGTAGTGGGCGCGTCGGGAAGAAGGGGCACACGTTGCCGATACAGCGCGCCGTTTACTTCATCGGTGAAGTGCTTTCCGGACGCAAGGCGAGGCTGTAGATGCACAAGCTATTATGCGCCATCGTGCCGACACGAAGAAACCGCCACTACTTCCTCGCGCACCCGATTTAGTGGTATCTCGTTCCCCTGGGGAGATCCTCCCAAACCGAGAGGCCCGCGGGAAGAGTGGCGAAGTGGGCGTGGAGCTCATGGGCGAAACTATATCATTCACGCCCGCCCAAGGCGATCAAATCCCGGGTCTAGCGACTTTGTGGCCGAATGGACCGATACACAGCTACCCACCCATCCGGGCGAGTCTTTGGACCATGTGACCGATGGATCCATGATGAAGGCGGCGGCGGAGAGGTTACTCTTCATTTCACCCTTCCGGGGTTCACCGCAGTATACCATCCGGCTGCATTTTCCTGCCTCCAACAGCGTCGCGAGAATCTGGCAGTCACGGTCTTCGGATCACGGCGGACCTCGGAATCCGACGGATGAGAAACCGGGGGATTAGCAGTTGGTCATCGACCAAGTCATGAAGGCCTCGACGTGCCACGACCCGAAGATGGGCGTATTGTCGGGAGTGCGCAGAATTGGAGAAAAGTTCCATGGCGTGAGGCACAAGCATGCGCTCGGATGCTACAAGCGAGGCCGGATGGGCCGGCCAAGGTCGCGGCAACCCGGGTACCGTTCCCCCGAACGTCCTCACCCGAGACCTCAATAAACCCTCGGTCAAATTACACCCCCCGGGAAGTACCCTCCCGGGGGCTCACGAGGGCGACACCACAAACAAGCCACACACGAGAAGCTATGGCGGTCGACCCGATCCATTTGGAAAACGGCCGATGGAGTACCTCACCCGAGGAGAGCTACCGAGGGACAAGACCGAGGCTCGCCGGTAGCCCGAAGGGCGAGGGTCCCTTCCTGCCGATTGGAGAGAAGGGAACTCTGCAAAGAGAGGAGCCTCGGGGGTATACATGCGAGGCATACCCTCGGTGAAGGCCAAAATTGCTCGTTAACACCCACCGCGGGGAATGCGGTCATCACGCCGCCCGAGGACTCTAGTCGGTAAAGTCTTGGAGGGCAAGGCTTCTCTGCGGCCCGGCGGTCTTGAGCGAACCAAGTCGTCGTGTACGCAAGAGAATGCCAATTCTCTGGCGCGGGGCGCACCCCCAGCTCAAGCGCGCAAACCATACCTCTTACGTGGCCATTTGCGGTGTGGGGACTCGACATGATTGGGCCACGAAAGGGCGCCCGGAGGGACACACTCGTCCCTAGTCGCCATTGACAAGTTCTCCAAATGGATCGAAGCGGCCGTGGTGAACCCTCACACGGGGGAAGCGGTGAAATTCTTTACGAATATCATTTCCGTTTTGGAGTCGAACTCCATCATCACGGACAACGGAACCAACCGTGGGGAAGAAGTTCCTCGACTTTCGCGGCGACTATGGCATCGGTGGATACCTCGGCGTAGCTCACCGAAGACCAGCGGTCAAGTGGAGCGATGCCAGCGGCATGATCTGCAAGAGCTCAAGCCGAGATCTTCAATCAAGCTGAACCAATCACGGAAAGATGGTACCAAGAGGTGCCGTCGGTTCTATGGAGCGAACAACGAAAAGCAGAGCCCGGGGGTTCAGCCCCTTTCTTTCTAGTCTATGGGGTAGGGCAATCTTGCCCACGGGACATCGAATATGGGTCCGAGGCTGCGAGCCTACAGCGAGCAAGGCAACCGGCCCGGGCGGGGCAAGACTCCATTGACCAAGTTGATGAAGCTCGAGGCGTTGCGCTCCGCACTCGGCGAGATACCAGCAAGCTGCGCGCCAAGTATCACTTATGGCGGCTGAAGCCTCGGGAGTTCAAGTCAATGACCCGTGCACGGTGAAGATAGACAACAAAGGGCGTCACAAACTCACGCCACCCTGGGAAGGGCCTTATTTCATCGCCGAAATATTAAGAGCCCGGAACCTACAAGTTGAAGAAAACGGAAGGGCGAAGTCTACTCCAACGCACGGAACATAGAGCGGCTATGTCGCTTCTACCCTTAAATTCCTTTTCTAGAAGTCAAACATCCGTGTGTTTTTTCACTCAATAAAAAGATCTACATCTTTTCTGAAAAAAAATGCTTCTTGTGCAAACCTCAAAAGAGTCTTAGCCTCGTCGGCCACAAGACTAAAAACTCCTCGGGGGCTACATGGGGACCCTCCGGGGGACCTCTTTTCTCAAAACTTTTCTTGAGGAAAAAAGTTTTTCTCGCGCATCCGGTGTCGTTTAGTTGCGAAGGTCGCGCCGCGCACAAATCCAAAGCAAGATAACGAGGCAAGCGGATGCGCCCCTAGTGGCACCACGTATGGACTGCTTGATGGGCGTCCACGGTTACTATCTCGCCGGCCGGAGAAAGCAGCGACCCGGCCACACAATAAGCGAGAGAGATTCGGGAACATAACAACAAAACATGAAGTGCACCCGCCAAGGCCATAGAACTCGGGCGGCGCCATTGTTTATACACATCCATCTCACAAGCTCAATCTTTCATGCAAGGAAGGATCGGGGCAAGGGAGGCCTCATCTACTTGTGCCTCACGGCCGGCCGACAGGAAGGCCGGCACGAGCAAACGCCCTCGGCGGCGCTTCTCCCGAGTGGCGTCGGACCCCTCGGGCGCATCCTCGGACATGGCGTCCACCATCTCCGTATCCGCCTCGTAGGTGGACTCTATGGGAGAATGCGGGACTTCGTCCCTCAAAGCGTGAGGACAGCGGTGCGGCGCCATCCACAAGATTATATAGACTTTGGGTCTTGGCGCATCGGCGACATCCCTCTCAGCGGGATCAACCTCCCTGGGCGCCGTCGCCGGGCGAGGAAGAAGCCCTTCAGCGACACCGTCCGGCGTCTTGGACTCCGCCCGGGAAGTGGGGAGGCGGTCTACCGCCGCGGGCATGTGCGAATGCCGTTCGGAAGCGCTCGAGGCTTCCGGACGAAGCCAGCCGCCCACAGCGCTGGCGGCCTTCTGGTGTGGGACCAACCCTCTGGGTTATCCGCCCCCAAAGCGGCCGGACGAAGTCGGGCGGGCATCCTCCGGCTCCCGGTATGACACGCTCTTGCTCGGCCCTGGGCGCGTGGTGGCGTTGTCACGGTTCGATCGGACCTTTGCGCCTACGGCAGCGCCGGCAAAGATGGCATCGACAAAGCGAAGTGATCAAGCGGAGG
Source organism: Hyparrhenia diplandra (assembly GCA_015847255.1). NCBI lineage: Eukaryota > Viridiplantae > Streptophyta > Magnoliopsida > Poales > Poaceae > Hyparrhenia > Hyparrhenia diplandra. The sequence continues at coordinate 39,581 of JADLZK010008250.1, read as the reverse complement.
AAAAGCTTACGAGGATAAGGGCGCACCGGCGCCGGCCGCCGGCCCGGCATGGCGTTGTGCTCCTCGGCGATCGACTACGAGCCGCTCTTTCTCGCTTCACGAGGTCTCGCCCTCGGACACCAACCTTCGCCCGTCACGAGTGTTCAAGCGTCGCCATCTCCGCTGCCATTAAGCCTCCCTCACGGGACCCGGTCCCGCTCGTCATGGGCCTCATTCGAACACGAAGGAATTGGGTCGAGCCTCCTCTCTCAAAATCGTGGCTCAGCCCGGGCCATGTCGTTGCACCATCTTGCTGGACGGACTCGGACTGGCCTTGATCCATTTCGGCCTCCGAGAGTCCGCGGCCCGGGACTCCCTTTCCTCGGCGAGGGCAGCAACCCGGAAGGTCTCGCTGCGGGCCTCGATCCAGCTTCACGAGTTTGACCAAGGGCATTCGGTTCGGGGCGCGTTCCGGCGAAGGGCTTTCGGACTTCTCGGGCGAAGCGGCGGATGCACCCAGCGACAATACTACTCATCAAGACGCCAAGCACAAAAGGACATGCGAGGATAGCCATCAAGATACTTACGCGTCGAGTTCGAGCGGCGGCGGTTATGGTCTCCCATCCATCGCTAGGCCCTCGGCCCAGCCCGCGAATACGCTCATGGGTCCTCCACTCCAAGACCTCGGGGCGTCATGCCGACAGCCGCCGCGGCGGGCCCCGGGCATTTCGCCCAGGGTCGAGGCGGCCGCCCGGCGGTCGGCTCGGAGGGATACCCCTCCTGGCGGCTCCGCGGCTGCGGGAACCCGGACCCGGTAGAAGTCCGGGGCCCTCGGGTGACCACGTGGCACCGCTCCGTCGCGGTCAAGACGGCCGCCAAGGGCTGCGAACCCGAGACACATGGGAGCGGCGGGAAGTCGGGGTTGTACGGCTCGTGCGCCCCCGAGGTCGGGCCGTGAGCCGAGCAAGCGGAGGGCTGCGGCGTCTCTCCGCCCCCGCGTCGAAGAGCTCCTCTTGCGGGAACTCCCGGAACAAAGGGGCCGCCTCTCCTCGGGTGGGCGGCGGCGCTTCCTCCGCCCGGGCGGCGCCGCGCTGCGGCACCGAGCTGGGTCCTCGTGGCGCGGCCAGAAGCTCGTCTTCGATCACCATCGGCCGGGCAGCCAACCCACCATCGCCACCATGGGCCTGTACCGCCTCGGGCTGCGGCCTCGGCGGTCGGGTTTGGGGCAGGCCCCACTTTGGGGGCGGGGGTGGCACCACAGGGAGGACTCGGCGCGAGCGCGAGGCATCTTGACCGACGACCCGGCTGCTTGGCAGACGACGAAGGATTGTGCACTAGCCTTTAGGGCCTTCTTGGGGTGCGAGAAGCAACAGCGCGGCCCTGCTTTCCTAAAGTCAAGCGCACGTCAAAAAAACAAGGCCAACCATACGCGAGAAGAAAATCAAGATTGCAAAGCTGCGAAAGGAAACTCCCGAAAGCGAGGGATGGCCACCGGCGGCCGGCGAGGCTTCCGGGATGGCGCTGCGACTACCGTGCGCACTCGGGACGCAACAAGCGCCCGTATTATCCCCACGACGTTAAAATGCACGGGGCTGGATGAGGGCGAAGTCACCGGCTGTCCCGAACCGTGCCCCGCGAGGCCTACCCGCCCGGCGAGGCGTCGACTCTCCCTTCGAGCCTCACCCCCGTGACGCGCGACGTGCCTACATGGCCACGCCAATGGTCACGAGGACACCGGCGGAAGAGCCCACCGAGGAAGCACGGGTGTCAGCGAGTCCCGACGCGCCTGCTCACGCTCGGGGCTCAGAACTTGGCCCGACTCGGTGGGAAACATGGCTCGGTCCATCCGTGCCGCCATGTCGTCATCCGGCGGTTCCGCATGGCCGGTCCTCCGGATCCTCACGTGCCCGATTGGTCGAGGTGTCGGTGACTCGCCCCGCTCTGTTTGCTCGGCCCGACGCCTCGCGAGCCACGTTTCTCTTCTTGCTTCTCCTCCTTCTTCAGCACCAGCGCGCTGCAGCTGTTCCGGCACGGTTCGCCGCCCGGCGATCGCATCCAATGCCGGCACAGGCGGAGGAGTCACGGTAGTTCAGACGGCCTGCGAAGAAGAGTGAGAACGCCGTGGCGAATGTGCACCGAGCAATGCAGGACACGAAGCCAAGAAGCACTTACCCGGGGAGATATACCGGTCGGGCGCATGGGGATCTCGGGGGGATATGTGTCGAGTGTTGACCCCAACGCATCCCTCACCCTCTTGGCAAAGCCATCGGTGGAAGCGAAGGCTTGACATCCGGACGCGCCAAGGCAAGACTCGGGGGTCATCTTGCATGAGCAAAGGGGCGAGCCATCAGCGGCAACACGGGCGCCGATGGAAAGCGGCGACCACGGCGGCGGCATTCCGCGTCCTTCCCTCGGGCCGCGGGGACGCGCGCCTTAGGCCCTCAACTGATGATGATCACTCCGAGGGGGACGGAGTTCCCATAGCGAGAGGCGATGCTTGAGGACACGCCCGGTGTACCTGAGCGCCGTTCTCGTCATTGCGGAGGTAGAACCACCGATCTTGCCACACCTTGTTGGAGGTGAGCTTGGAGACGATGTACCCATCAGCTCGGGTTCGGCTTAAATGCTCCGGGCGGACTTGGAGCGCACGGCCTCCCAGCGCGCGGCGCCCTCAGTGAAGTTGGCCACAACGCCTGGCCCGGCGGTGGTGGGTCGCAGCCGGGGAACCACAACCCGGTCCCAATGCGGCTCGATCCCGGAATCCCTCACAAAGGGTGACCGAAGATGGCGGCACAGGAGATCGAAGTTCGGGCGGATGATGAAGCTGGATTTCATAGTAGTGAAGGATCGCCCGAATGAACGGCCTCACCGGCATCACCGCCCGCCGTGAAGATCCATCAAGCTCACCACGTGAGCCATCGGAGGTTGTTCCTCCTCGCCTCAATCCGGAGCAATCCACTCCGCCGCGCTTCATAGGTGCAGGGGACGAAGAAGCCCTTCATCGATTTAGCAGGCCTGAGCTTCTCCCTCCGTCGTTGCCGCCCCGACACGGCTGCGGCCTTCGAGGCACCTCCACTCGCGAGTCACCGCTGCGGATCGTGCCATGGATGGGGAGGCGGGTGGCAACCGCTAGCAACCCCGATCACACGAGCGCCAAGGCAGTGAATCTCTCCCCTTAATCTCTCCCACACTATCTCTCTATCTCCGATTCTTTGCGCCCAGAGAGAAGGCAAGAAAGCGATGGCAAAGAGCAAAGGAGCAACTATCCGCCGCGCGCGCATCCCCCATATTTATAGGGAAGGGAAGGCAAACCGCCCGGCCCGGGCAACCAAACCGACTCCCGGAATGGAGCGGCCCACGATGGAACGGAAACCGCTCATCCAACGGCCAAGCCAGCGGTGGAACCGTCAGGCGCATTAATGCACCTTGACGGAGCCCTCGATCTCCGCCCCGACAAGAAGACGTAAGCGTCAGCGTCCCCATCGAGGCTACGCAACAGCCGCGCCACCTTGGGCGAGGCGACTAGACGCCTCGTCTTCCGTCGGGGGTAAAAACCGTCCGGCCACCCATATCCAGCGAAGCGCCCGACCCCGAGGGGCAAAAAGTCAGCACCGTTGACGGTTCCCGCCCGTGCTGAAACCAAACGAGCTCGGGCGACACACCCCCTACGTTCCGAGGTTGCCGGGCCGGGCCCACGAGGGGCTTTTCTACGCCGCCTCGGGATAACCCTCGAGCCGGGGACGGAGGGAAATGCACAACCGGCTATACCAGGGCCCCCGGGGCTCTAGATTTCTGAGACGTGTTTAAGGCCCGCGAGGTCTTTGCTTATAGAGATGTCCCATGTCAGTGGGAGGCCCCGCAGGCCCTCGGGGGGTTGAGTCGCCCAAACCGGGATCTACTAGCGGTCCACGAGTTCTCATAGGGTGAATCTGGATCACATAAGCCGACCACTTGCTCGGCGAGGGCACGAGCGCCCGCTTAAGAGGACCGGCTACAACGCTCACCGGGCACGACACATTCGGCTACGGGGGCATTGTGGCGTGTCTCCCCTCCTCCCTTTCAGGAGCGGCGGGAGGAAGCGTGATCAAAGTCGGAGGCTGGGTCGAGCCTTGCGCACATAGCGCGGGCCTCGGGCTGCCCGCAAAAATGAGCAGACTCCGCACAAATAGCGCAATTTAAGAGCTGTTTCAGTCTTGCCGGCATGCGAGATATAAAGAAGACCTCGAAGGAATCCGCCATTCCATTCGAGGCCTCGAAGCCACCCAGCGGTGCGCTCAGCAGCACCGGCATTGTAGACAAACCACCCCGGAAACAACAAGGCGCGGGGCCGGCGGAACCCCGGGCGAGTCCTCACTCGCTCGGGGGCTCGCGGGGAGACTGTCGGGGGACCTAAAATATGGGCCCGAGACATTCTCCAAGCCCCACGTGAGAATCTGCCGGCCTGGAGCCCAAGAAAACCCTAGCCCGCTATCATCCCGCACGGAGGAGGGGCAGGCCCGACGGACGATGGACCCCGAGCCATGGAGCCACGACGCTCACACGAACCCACACCGAATCGGGTCTCTGAGATGGCCACAGAGGCCCACAAAGCGGCCCAAATGGAATCACCACGGCGCAAAGAGCTTATTAAACTCCACGAGAAGGACAAGGTCAAGGACCTCCGCAAACAACGAACCATGACGTTCCACGCGTCGACAGCAGCAAACCATGGCTCCGGACTCCAGCCACGCATCTCCGTGGCCCCGAGGCTGGCCTAGCTCACCAGCCCGGGAGAAATCTCGCTTTCGTCCGGAGGGTGGCCTAGCTCACCACCCCGGGCGCAGGGCCTCCGCTTCCCCTGCCCGAGAGGGAGACCTCCATCCTCTGGGTGAGGCAGCCCAACGTAGTCTGCCTAGGTCGCCACCCTGCGTGGGAGGTTCCGTCCGAGGAAGGGAAAACCCACGATTCAATGCGGTCGCACGGGCAGGCGAGGCGCCAGTTACTGACATGCCTGGGCCACCGAATCGAATCGCCTCCCCCTGGGCCCGATCGATGGGACGCAAAGCCGAACTACAAAGGATATGTTACGCCACCCGCACGTGAAACCGTGATGACACTGCATTTCCCGTAGCACTGCCAAAACGCCACGATGGGCTGCAGACCTCGGGCACCTGGGACACTTACAGCACCTCGGGACCGCCTCGCCGCGGATTGCGAGGGACGCCACAGACCCTGGGGCCGCGCGCAGGACGACACGCCCACCATCGGACGGACGCGTGTCTTCGGCTAAGCTTTGACATAATTCTTCTCTACTTTTTGTTTGTCACGTCACATCCGCTAACCAAATAGCTAATTGTTGGGGCGCCCTTAGAACATGCTCACACATCAAAAAAAAAAAGCAATGTTCTATAGAAATACTTGATTTTTTATTTTGAAGAAAATTAAGTATGAGTAAGATAGAAGATATATAATCAAACAAGTAATCTTAGAACCATCTAGTTCCTAAATGTAAATTAAATTCATTTTAGCTTTTTTTAAAAAAAAATAAGTAAACTTGTTTAATTTTAAACAAGTTTTTCAGAAAAAAGATAATTAAAATATTTGATATTGAATAAATAATACACTACCGTAGCTAATGCATTAAGTATGATGTTGTAGATGTGTGCTATTTTTTTATAAAATTGGCCAAGTTTAGATAACTTTATAAATACAAACCTAAAAAGACTTAAGACAAATCTAAAATATACAAAGTTTGATTAAAGAAAAACTAAAGGTAAAAGACATTTGCAAGACGAAGCAATGATGCAGGGATATTATGTCAAGGAAATGCATAAGTAGTATGAGCAAAATTAACCATTGGTACGTATGAAATGCTCCGGCCAGCTGTGAAGCAGCTAGATGGTCTGTCTTCCTTTGATAGGTTGATCATCCACTTGAGTGCAGGGCGTACAAGTGTAATTTAGAGGTAGCAACATTTTGTGCTAATAAAAGGAAACAAAGAAGGGAATATAAAGAAAGAAAATTGAGAAAGTAAATCAAACATATTTTGTGTTTTCGGTCAGTCTGAGCATTCGGTTTTAACATACAGTTCGGTTCGGTTTAATCGGTTTCCTACAAGTTTGGTTTCCAAAAAGCAACAATTGATCGGTTCTGCAAAAAGCAAAAACCGACAACTTTGGTTTTGGTTTTTCTAGTTCAGTTTTTCGGTTTGAACCCAAAAAACTGATGAATATAGAAGCAAGAGCGCTTGATCGTCCTCCATGGACATCCTGCTCACGGCCTCGCGCACCGCTACCGGCCACTTGCTTGGCTGCTCGCGCTGGTGACGTCTTCGTGCCGCCTCTCGGCACGCACATTGGTATGTTTGGTCCCATCGGTTGTTCGGTTTAAGCAGAGTGAAAACCGAAGCCAAACACAGAAGTTATGCAACTCAAGAAACCAAGCCGATGCTGAAAACCAAAAGGCCGACATTTCTTCACGGCTCGGCTCGGTTTTCGTTGAAAAAAAATGGCCAGGATGAGCTTTGGGGCTCAGGTGGCTCTCTGTGGGTGCTGTCACGTGGTGGGGCCGTGTCCCAGATCTCGGGGATGATGGGACGGACTAAACGCGTCAATGAGCAGCGTTGACTTGACGGAACCGCGTAATGACGCGGCAGCATGTCATGGGATCGGTTACGGAAAAGGGGATGCATGATCTTTTCCGGGAGGACGGCACAGTTACGTTTGCCTACTCGCCTTACTTGCTGCTGGATTCCTTAGGAGACGAAGCAAAAAGCATTATTATATTGGTCACCGGCGCCGTACGACGTCGGCAAGCCCAAGACGCGTACACGCCGCCGTGGAGTGGAGATGCGCCGCCGCCGAACTAACTCGCTGTACAAGACTCATAATACAACATATAACTCGTTTTGTACAGAAACGGCTGCGACGTCGAATCGCACGCGCGCGGCGGAGTTTTGCCGCGGGTGTCTGATGTCGATCGCCGACGCTGGCCGTCGCAAATAGGTAGCCACGTGGGCGCGCCTGAGATGTTCACACCATCCGGCCAGGTCACCAGCTGTAAGCCTGTAACGTTCAGTCTTCAATTTGGGGGACATACAAGAGTGTTTGGGGGTCCATACCCGTGGAATTGCCTGCGTTTTGTAGATCACTAAGATAGTACGCCAGAAATTCCGATATATGCTAATGCTAATACTAATGAATATTTTAAAACGTGTCATTACGTGTAAACGAAGAGGGACAAGCAAGCACTTGTTAAGGAAATGACCTTGTATTCATTTCAACCAAAGTCATCACAAAATGTCGCTCGATCGGTTTTACCGCGTAACAAGTAGATGCTTGCCCCAGGGTATACTTTGAATCCAAGCAAATTTTGTTTGTTAAAATATGACGACCCATGTGCGCAAAGTAGGTTTTAACTTTTGGATAACGTGCTGGATGGACTTCATTTTTAAAACGACGGAATTCGAAGTATCAATGTCATGTCATTTGAAAATATATATATGTTTTCGTGTTGGATTGGACTTTGAAACATCACCGTCGAATAAGTCGTGACGGCAAATTAATTAGCAAAATTACAGCTCGTTGGCCGGTTGCCGGCCATGGACCTGGACGTGCTCGCCACAAGCACATACACACGTCGTCGTCCTCGCGTACGCGCTGCAGGCCGGCCGGCGGCCAGCACGACGCCGGTGGCAACACTGGCAACAGCGCGCGTGCTGGCCTGGCCTATGCTGCTAGGCCTGCGGAAGTCAAGCGCCCGAGCCGCTCGAAAACGAAGGGCTTTGCAAATTAGAGCTCGTTTCCCTCTACTTGCTCCACTCCGGATCTGCCGGCCTCGAGGCCAACGTAACCGCCTGTGCACCATCTTTAGAACTCGACACCATTAACCATTATTACTATCTACAAGCTTCGACTCCACATCATACAAATTTCGGCAGAATTGAGTTGCAATTATCTTGCTCCTTCACAATTCACAAAGCTTTACAACTTTCCTTGCACCTTCCCTTGAACAAACGCCGTAGCGGTTATCCTGTTTCCATGGAACAGCTAATAACCTGACACGGCTAAGCTAAAGCAACGGGAAAACGGCTTTTTGGTGCTTGCATTAAAACAAACCATCGCCTCAAAAATAGCTGCGCAGGCTTCCTGGCAACTTCCTCCACCGCCGCATTGTTATATATACATATACTACGTGCTGTGCCATCTTCCTCTTCCAGATTACCAGCAGCTGTTTCCGTAGCTGTGAGCACTTGATCATCCGTTTCCATAAAAACTGTGAACAGAGGAGCACTTTGAATTCACAGGCGTCCCATTGTCTCTCATTCATACCTGCACACCCTTTGGATTCACGACTGTTGAATTGGATTGGATTGGATCGCTTCATTGCCTCCTTCCTTTCTTGTCAATTTCAATCAATCGGATTTGTGCTCAAATCCAAATCGGAGTTTGCTTGCCCTTTCTCAATCGGTGGAGGCTCGTCTTGATTCCTCATCTGCACAAATGGAGTGCGCCGCCGACTGCCTGATCGACGTGGGAAGAATGGTGACGGCGGCGGACCCGCAGCGGTGGACCAAGCAGTGGAGGAAGGCCACCAACGTCATCAGGACGTGCCACTGGTTAGCCCGCGCCATCCTGCAACCGACCAGCTCCTACGTCGAAATCAAGATCCACGACGACGGAACCGACGGTGACTGCAAGCCCGGAGCCGCCACCGCGCTGGTGGAGTTCTCTGTCGCCGCGGACGACGAGGGCTTCAGGCGCCTGGTCAGGGGGCAAGCGCCACGACTGCTTCCACCGCCTGGGCGGCGGCGCCGGGATCGCGTCCGCGCTGGTGTCCGACGCGGAGGCCGGCATCCGCGGCGACGACGACCGCGACGTTCAGCGCCGACGGGTGGCCTTCGGCACCAACACGTACCCGCGGAGGAAGCCCAAAGGGGTTCTGGACGCACGTGCGGGAGGCGCTCAGCGACGCCTTCCTCCTCGTGCTGCTCGTCTGCGCCGCCGTCTCGCTCGGGCTTCGGCATCAAGGAGCACGGGCTCAAGGACGGCTGGTACGACGGCGTCAGCATCTTCCTCGCCGTCTTCCTCGTCGCCGCGGTGTCCGCGGTCAGCAACCACGGCCAGGCCAGGCGATTCGACCGGCTCGCCAGCGAGTCCGACAACATCGCCGTCAACGTCGTGCGTGGCGGCAGGAGGCAGGAGGTCTCCATCTTCGATGTCGTCGTGGGCGACGTCGTCGTGCTCAACATCGGCGACGTCGTGCCCGCGGATGGCGTCTTCTTGCAGGGCCACGCGCTGCAGGTGGACGAGTCCAGCATGACCGGCGAGCCGCACCCTGTTGACGTCGACGCCGAGAAGAGCCCCTTCCTCGTGTCCGGCGTCAAGGTCATCGACGGGTACGGCCACATGCTCGTCACCGCCGTCGGCACGGACACCGCCTGGGGCGAGATGATGGGCAGCATCACCAGGGAGAAGACCGAGCCGACGCCGCTCCAGGAGCGCCTCGAGGGCCTCACCTCCAGCATCGGCAAGGTCGGGATCGCCGTCGCGGTGCTCGTCTTCGCCGTGCTCACCGCGCGCCACTTCACGGGGAGCACCAGGGACGAGCAGGGCAAGCCGACGTTCGACAGGCACCACGTCACCTTCAACAGCGTCTTCACCGCGCTCGTCGGCATCTTCCAGCAGGCCATCACCATCATCGTGGTCGCCATCCCCGAGGGCCTCCCGCTCGCGGTCACGCTCACGCTCGCCTTCTCCATGAAGCGGATGGTCAAGGAGCACGCGCTGGTGCGCACGCTCTCGGCGTGCGAGACCATGGGCTCCGTCACCGCCATCTGCACCGACAAGACGGGCACTCTCACGCTCAACCAGATGAAGGTGACGGACTTCTGGGTCGGCACCGACCGACCCAAGAACGTGGAGGTCACCAGCGCCGTCGCCGGCTTGCTGCGCCAGGGAGCGGGGCTCAACACCACCGGAAGCGTGTACATGGCGCCGGACCACGCCTCGCCGCCGGAGATATCGGGCAGCCCGACGGAGAAGGCCCTGCTGTCTTGGGCCGTGGCGGAGCTCGGCATGGACGCCGACGCGCTCAAGAGGAGCTGCAAGGTGCTGCACGTCGAGGCGTTCAACTCCGACAAGAAGCGCAGCGGCGTGTTGATCAGGGACAACGCCACCGGCGCGGTGACCGCGCACTGGAAAGGCGCTGCGGAGATGGTCCTGGCGAGCTGCTCTGCGTATGTCGTCGGTTCAGACGGCGCGGCACGGGAACTCGACGCGGGGAAGAGGAGGAAGCTGGAAGAGATCATCAGTGAGATGGCGGCGGCCAGCCTCCGGTGTATCGCCTTCGCCTACAAGCGTGTCGACGGTGAGCACTCCAAGATCGACGACGAAGGGCTGACACTGCTCGGCTTCGTCGGCCTCAAGGACCCCTGCCGGCCGGAGGTCAGTTCTGCCATTGAGGCCTGCACCAAGGCGGGCGTCGCGGTGAAGATGGTCACCGGCGACAACGTCCTGACGGCCCGTGCCATCGCCAAGGAGTGCGGAATCATCTCGAGCAACGACCACGACGCCATGGTGATCGAGGGGCAAGAGTTCCGCGCCATGTCGCCGGAGGAGCAGCTGGAGATCGTGGACCGCATCCGCGTCATGGCGCGGTCTCTGCCCATGGACAAGCTGGTGCTGGTGCAGCGGCTGAAGCAGAGGGGCCACGTGGTGGCGGTCACCGGCGACGGGACCAACGACGCGCCGGCGCTCAAGGAGGCGGACGTGGGCCTGTCGATGGGCATCCAGGGCACCGAGGTGGCCAAGGAGAGCTCCGACATCGTGATCATGAACGACAACTTCGACACGGTGGTGACGGCCACCCGGTGGGGCCGCTGCGTGTTCAACAACATCCAGAAGTTCATCCAGTTCCAGCTCACCGTCAACGTGGCCGCGCTCATCATCAACTTCGTGTCGGCGGTGACCTCCGGCAAGATGCCGCTGACGACGGTGCAGCTGCTGTGGGTGAACCTGATCATGGATACCATGGGCGCGCTGGCGCTGGCGACGGACACGCCCACCAAGGCGCTCATGCGCCGCCCGCCCATCGGCCGCACGGCGCCGCTCATCAGCAACGCCATGTGGCGCAACCTCGCCGCGCAGGCGGCGTTCCAGGTCGCCGTCCTCCTGGCGCTGCAGTACCGCGGCCAGGAGATGCTCGGCGTCAGTGAGAAGGCCAATGGCACCATCATCTTCAACGCCTTCGTGCTCTGCCAGGTGTTCAACGAGTTCAACGCGCGGGAGATCGAGCGCAGGAACGTCTTCGCCGGCGTGCTCCGCAACAAGATGTTCCTGGGCATCATCGCCGTCACCATCGCCATGCAGGTGCTCATGGTGGAGCTGCTCACCAGGTTTGCCGGCACACAGAGGCTTGGCTTGGCCCAGTGGGGTATCTGTGTCGCCATCGCCGCGGTGTCGTGGCCCATTGGATGGGCCGTCAAGTTCATCCCCGTACCTGACAGGCCGTTAAGTGAGATCTTAGCAACCAGGAGGAAATTGTTCTAAATCTAGGATGAGGACACAATAATTTTTCTTTTGAAATTTGAATTCTTTTATTACTTTTATTTATTGTAAAAAATACAGGTTGCTGAGTTAATGGATTTTTATATGCTCATCTGCTGTATTAGTATTTGGCCAACGTTAATTAACTTTAGAAGTCTGAAGCTTATTAACTTAATTGGAGAAAATTAAATTAAAAGTACCCTCCTACATGGTAATAAATTATACAGTGCCATGTCGTAGTGGGAATACTGTGATGCACTAGTTTATATATATATAGGTTAACGATGACAAACTAGGAGCGGACGACGAACGCCGCCACCCCCACCCCCGACCGAAGAAATCATCTATCTAACAATTCCTATATGTAGCATAAGATTTCTCATAAAAATATAGATTTAGTTGGTATACTTGTTGGGTAGAAATTTGAAGCCAAGCGACAAACAACGACGAACCGCATAGAAAATAGCAGCACCGGACGTCGGGATTTTTGCCGAGCGGAGCGTCCGACCGGACGCTGGTAGGGGCTTGTCAGCTTGTGGGCCCGTCACTTTGTCTGCTCTGACCGGAGCGTCCGGTCACCATGCAGATGCTGTGTTTTCCATCCCAATGGCTCTATCTTTGGGTGAGACTTATAAATAGTGGTGTGGCCGGCTCTTTGAGCTCCCTTTTGCACATTTGAACATCCTAACTCTATTGTGAGTTGAAGATACTCCCCTCCACTCATCTCTCTTGCCTAACTTCGATTCTTTGGTGAGATTGAGTGAGATTCTAGTGCATTTGCTTGTTGGTTGCATCTAGAGGCACTTGTTCTTTGGAGGAGCTGCGGGATTCTTATTTCTCTTGAGAATTTGCTTGGTTCCCTAGCGGCTTCAAGTTGGTTGAGGTGTTGAGCTTGACCGGAGTTTGTTCGAGGCCACACCGGTGAACTTGTGAGCGGTTTGATCCTTCCCCGCGGGAGCTTCGCGAAAGGAATCATTAGTGGATTGCTCGTGGCTTGTGGATCCCCAGTTGTGAGTGATTCATTGAGCTCCCTTCGAGGGATTTGGCACCGACCATTAAGCTTGTGAATCATCAAGTCGGTGTATCGCCACAACGAGGACTAGCGTGCCGGCAAGCACGTGAACCTCGGGGATAAATCACCGTATCATTTGTGTTGAGCTCGTTGGAGATTTCTTATTGACATCGGTGATTGGCATCATCCTCTACTCTACTCTACTATGGTGGTATTGTATTCTAGCATCTCTTTGCATTACTTACCTTGTTTAAGTTTGTTTCTCTCCTAGAGGTAGAATTAGTCAGTATATCTTGCTCACCTAGGAGTAACTTAGCAACCTAGCTCTTGCGTGTGATTAGAGATATTAGAATTGCTAGGAGGCCGGCATAGCTAGAGAGAAGCTCTGCTATTTTGCTATGCCATTTTATTGTCTAACCATTTGCTTTAAGTGTTTCTATGCCATGCGATGTCGTGACCAGCTCTAGCTGCTTGCTAGAAGCGGTGATGGCTCGGACGTCACGTTCGAGGTCGACAGCTAGACATTTCGGGCGCAACACGCCTTGCTCGCGACGCGCTCACCCATGCTCGGCGAGAGGCTGGTCAACTCCATGGCGGAGGTGTTGGCGATCCTTAATGCATACTTTTACCGCCAACATTTCCATTCCTTTTGGTAGATTACATATTTTGCAGGACAATACCTGAAAATGCACTTAAAGGAACTTTCGGTGTATTCAAGCAAAACATGTATAAGGCACAAATACCAAAGCACATGGGCCCTAAAAATGAATACAAACACCCAAATGAGATCAAGAAGTGGAGGTCCAATTCAAGTTCGTGTCAAACTGCAGGAGCAGTACCGGGTAAAATGGTCGCCCATGACACATAGAGACTCCGTTTTGTGAAGTGCATATAATCGTTGGAAAGTAACGTGAAGATCTATCAGCCCACAAAACATGAGGCCCAACGGAGCAAACCTTCAAATATTTTAGGCAAACCACCTAAAGGAGGCCGGTTTGGCCATTTCCGTGTGGGGATGAGGCAACTTCCAAAGAGCTCCTCTTTTCCACCTATAAAAGGAGGTACCCTCCTCCTCATTCACAACAACACTCAAGGATCAAGAGCACCAACAGTTGTGCAAGTCTTTCTTTAGAAAGTCCTTTTCTCTAGTCTTAAATGAATTCTAATCGGGATGTTTGGGTATAGTCTTAAGCAACAAGTACACCAGTATCAAAAATTAAGTTTCGCTCCTCTTAAAACGCACGGGCATTTCTCTAGTAATTATAAATATTGGTTAGAACATGCATTTGGCTTTCTTGTAGCATAGAATCGTACGAATTTGAGCATGTGTCTCAGGAAGTTGGTTGATTTTCTTTTATAGCGTGTCCAATAAATATTTGCTATTGGAACCTTTTATGCTTTCTCCTACGAACTTCTATAACCTTTTTATTCCGCTGCTGCACGTCACCTTATGGAAAGATGGTTGCACATGAACATGTCACACAGAGGAGTATGTCATGTTAGGAGCTGCCATCGTTTCAATTGCCTCGGACTCTTTTTAAAAAAAAACAATCGCCCAGGACTTTGTGAGGCGCATGGTGGCCCTCTCTTGATCTCCTCAGGTACGTATACGTTGATAAGTAGTTAACACACGTGCGTCGGTAAAATACTAAAGGTGCGTATGCTTACGATGATCAATCTAAAGAGAGTCCCATGCAGCCGACACTGCTCGCCGAAACGGGCTAGCTTCGTTCTCTTCTTGCGAAATAAAAAGGAGACGGCGGCGTGAGTCGATCGTGTACCCCAAGCGCAAACAAACTACACCATCATCGCCTTGCTCTCCTCTCGCATCACGCGCGCACACCTCAAGGGGAGGGATGTCGTCCTTCTTCTTCTTACTCTTGCTGCTTTGCTCCGGCAGACAGATCGTTGCTACGACGGCGACCAGTACTATCCACGTGCCTAAGTCGTCTGACACCAACGTCGCCGCCTTCGAGTTCATCGCGCTGCCCGACGGTGTCACTAGCGACGAGAGTCTCGTGTTCGACCGTAGAGGCCAAGGTCCCTACACCGGTGTCTCAGACGGACGCGTGCTCAAGTGGGGCGGCAGCGCCTGCGGCTGGACGAACTTCGCCTATAGCACCAGCTATAACCACAACCCATCCTGCAAAGCCTCTCCGTCGCGTCCGGGTGACACCGAGGTCGGCTGCGGCCGCCCCCTAGGGCTCCAGTCCAACATCAGGATTGGCGACCTGTACATCGCCGATGCCTACCACGGGCTCCTCAAGGTCGGTCTGGCGGGTGGTGAGGCCAAGGTGGTGGCGGCCAAGGCTGATGGTGGCGCGTTCACCTTCGTCAACGGCGTCGACGTCGACTAGTCCACCGGCGATGTATACTTCACAGATAGACAAAACACCCAGATCTTGCTAAATTGTGACGGCTCTGGCCAACTGCTCAGATATGACGCTCGGGCAAAGCGTGTTCTTGTCCTCAAGGATGCCTTGCCATGTCTCAATGGTGTCGCCGTGAGTGCTGACCGACACACGTCGTGGTGGCGCACACAGGACCATGTCAACTTTCCATGGCTGAAAGGGTCTAAGGCTGGAACCTACGAGTGCTTTGCTGAGTTGTCTGGGTACCCGGACAACATTAGGCGTGATACCAGAGGAGGCTACTGGGTTGCGCTCAACCGAGAAAGGATTGACGGCGCAGACGCGGCGGCAGGCAAACACATTGTCGGTGTACGCCTAGATGCAAAGGGCGTGCAACATGAGGAGATTGTTGCAGAAGATAATAGTGTCACGCTCTCTGATGTCTCCGAGAAAGATGGCAAGCTCTGGTTGGGCTCAGTCGAGCTCGATTACGTCGTGGTGGTTGATTAGAGGTTATTATTAGATTAAAATAGTTTTAGTTCAGTTTTGGTTTTTTTAAATTTTATAAGTTAGGATTTAATGTTCTATATAAACATTAGAACTATATATGTTTGTTATTTTTATATGAGTGAATTCGTTTGAAATTGTAAGCTTGGTTGATTGATTTCTTATACACATCTTGTCCTATAATTGCTATTGAAACCTTGTTTTTATGTATAGCTGTCCCGACGGGCAGGAACAACATGATAAAGTAATCTTCAGAAGCGTTCTGACAGAGAGAACAAGGCACGCTTTCATGTGGGAATCATGGCATGGCAACACGTAAACTTGGATCGTTGTTTGATGAATAGAATGTGCATATACTTACTTTAGCTGTATGTGACCTAATAAATTTCAGCTTGACGCGCTTGACGCGTAATTCACATTCATACCGCTAGAAACCTTGGTTAAAGCTCTTTTGGCTGTCAGTCATAACATACAGCAGCTTGTTTCAGTTGTTGGGCAGAAAGACCAAGGGCATTACGCAGTTGAAGACACGTTTTCAGAACAAAAAGCCTATCCAAAATTAAACGCCTAACCAACCGAACTCAGAATCAGCTGAAGTGTCGTAGGGGGTTTGCAAGAAATTGCTCCTTCAGTTCCAGACGTTTGGCACAAGGATCTGTGCTAATAATTCAGGTCAGAATGGACGGAAAGAAGCTTAGAAAATGCCCCTGAACGGTTTCTTTCAGCATGGCTGCTTCTACAGTCTGACTGCGCTTGCCTTTGGTTGCACATTGCTTTGTGGATCCTGGAATATGAACATGCTTGCATTATGCTTTGGTTTAGCGGTGCAACTTTTGACAATCTTGCAGCGCATCAGATTCAGATCCTTTTTGCACGCACGTTTCCATATACTTTGTTGTTTTCAAGTCAGGAAACTGGTCTTGGTGTTTCACAAGTCCTGGAAAATATGTCTTGTTTTTGTTATTTCTAATGTTCACTTAAATACTGTGTTTGGTTTACTGTTAAACGTCATTTTTATAGCTTGCATCCAGCACGATCAGGCTGAAAGGCCAGCAGATTATGCTTCTGAAGTGGAATTTTCTTGTAAAGTTCAAGCAGGACCGGGGCGTGTTGGTGGCGACAGGTCGGCGCGCGCCGGGGGCAGCCCAGCAGGCCGCCCACCTAGTGGCCCGCCCGAAGTCGCCGTCAACCTCGCTCCAGCCGCCCCCCCGCCCCCGCCCACCGCTCCGCCCCGCCCCCGGTGCTAGCGGCGGCAGTCCCTTCCCTCCCCTTCCTTCTTCTTCTAACCCTAACCGACCGACGCCATGGCCGCCGCCCGCCCTGACCTCGAATCCAGCGAGCCATGGCGACCTCCCGCTTCCCCGCCGCCTACCCATACCCAACCGGATGGGGCGCCGCCCGAAACTCACCCCCGGCCAACCGCTGCCGCCGCCCGTGTCGGCGGCGACGGCCAGCCCGGCCGGGCGCGACGACAACCGGGGAATGGAGGGGAGGGGGAACGCTTTGACGCTAACCCGGGGAGCTCGCCGGCGTCGTCTTTCGCCTCTCCGACGGCGGCCTCGTAAGGAGCTCCGGCGGCGTCGGCCGCGTCGTCTTCCCACCCGAGCTGGCCTTGGGCTGGGCCGCCCAAAACGGGGTGGTCGGCGCCGACCGGTCGGCAGCTAATATTGGCGAGCAGGACCGCAGGATACTAGGCGTGCTACTCAGCAGCACGACCACCATGTCTTCAGGACCAGGAACTCAGGATGAGGATTCAAGGCTCGGCTGGGCCAAGTAGCAGGCCGTTAAGGGCTACCAATAGGAACATGAACATATATGGGCGCACTAGGATATGTCTACGTGGCCCATTTCTTTCCCAGGACGTCGCCACTAACTTGCCGTGCGGCCCACGGCAAGTTTTAGCCCGGCGTGACCGCAGTGCTTCAGCCCAGGGCAGTGAGGACACAGATGGGCTGATGTAGCTGATCCGGCAAATCCTCCAGGTTTCTTGACGATGTAATTCAACTTATGAAATTTCTTTCACAGTGATCGAAATTATTTTCTCATTTAAACAAGCTATAGCTCAATTGATGTTGCATGCTAAAGCCTTCATGAGTTACCATTTATGATTGTAATACTTTATCATCATTCAATTGTTTTCCTTTCATGTTCAAATAAGCAGTTGAAATCTGCGGTGGTGGTGGTCTCTACATTAAAATTTTCATTGCTGTACTACCAAACATCTTGGTTGAACGCTTCACAAGAACAGCATGACGTCTGCTTTAACTATTACTCTGTCCATTCTAAACTATAAGACGTTTGACTTTCTAGTACACTGCTTATACTAAGGAGTTAACTATTGGATCAGAAAAGGCCTAAGGGTGGTGCTGTGATGGAAGTCGGAAAGGTGTTCAAGCAGGACTGCAGGATATTAGGCCTGCTACTCAGCAGCACGGCCATCATATCTTCAAGCCTGGTCAAAATACCCGATACCCATTACCGTACCCGAATTACCCGAACTTAAGGTACCCGATCCCAAATTCGGATAGAGATTTTAATTACCGGAAATTTGTTTGGATAATTCGGGTAATACATTCCGGTACCCAAACTACCCGAACTACCCAAAAATTTTGCCTTCATCTTTGCATTTATCACTTGTTGTTAGTTGTACACTTAAAATTATCACTTTATTAGAATATAATTATCTTGGTTTGAATGAGTGACTATAATATATTATTCTCCACGAATTGTTGTTCAAATTCTACACAAATCGTATTGAAATTATGTTTAAATTGTTATTGACATTTTATTTAGTTTGTTGTTTTTTATAAATTCGGATAGATTGGATATACCCGAACACGAACCCAAATTATCGGGTAGTGTTTTTCGAGGCTAATATCGGGTAGCAGTTTTCATTACCCGAATTTTCAATTACCCGACCTGAAAAAAATCGGGTAACCCGAATGCCTAGGCTTAATCTTCAGGACCAGGAACTCATGATGAGGATTCAAGGCTCGGCTGGGCCAAGTAGCAGGCCGTTACGGGCTACCAATACCAATAACATATATGGGCGCACTAGGATATGTCTACGTGGCCCATTTCTTTCCCAGGACGTCGCCACAAAACCGTGTCGGCCCACGGCAAGTTTTAGCCCGGCGTGACCGCAGTGCTTCAGCCCAGGGCAGTGAGGACACAGATGGGCTGATGTAGCTGATCCGGCAAATCCTCCAGGTTTCTTGACGATGTAATTAACTTATGAAATTTCTTTTTTTAAAAATTTTCTCTTTTAAAAAAGCTATTAAATCAATTGAAAATGCATGCTAAAAAATTCATGAGTTACTCATTTATGATTAGATCTACACATCATCATTCAATTGATATGCTTTCATGTTCAAATAAGCAGTTGAAATCTGCGGTGTTTTGTCTTTTCTTTTTATATTTTTTTGCTGTATCTTTAAAAATCATAGTAAATCATAGAAAAAACAGCATAAAATAGAAAATTAATTTTGTTAGACTCCACATCCATTGTCTACTACAGGAATATATAATATGGTATGCTTTAGTACAAAATTTTTGTTGTAGCTTTAGATCTATGCTTTTGTGTAATTAATTGAAATAATTCAAGAAGGCCAACTTCTATAATTATTTTGTTGGACTAAAGCATACCATATTATATATTCAATGTGTAGATCTACTCATGTGGAGTCTAACAAAATTGAATTTTCTATTTTATAATTTTTTATTATTTACTATGATTTTTCAAAGATTCAATACAAATAAATAAATAAATAAAACTATAAAACCTTTCATCTTTGCAAAAACTTTATACTAAAGCATATCATATTATATATTCAATGTTTTGATTTAATCATGAGTCTAACAAAATTATTAGATTTTTTGTTTTATGATTTTTCTATGATTTACTATGATTTTTCAAAGATTCAACCGGATTTTTTTAAAAAGAAAAGGCAAAGTTACTGTTAACAGCAGCAAACCCGCTGTCACTGTAGCAAACCGTGGTTATCGGTAGCAAATCCGCCTTCAAAACCGCCGAGGGAGGTAAAATGCATGGTTTGGAAAGTGCCTAGGCGAATCTTCAGGACCAGGAACTCAGATGAGGGATTCAAAAGTGAACTTTGGGATAAGTAGGGGCCGGAAAGGGCTGGACCAATCCATAGTAATATGAACATATATGGGCGCACTAGGATGTGTCTACGTGTCCCATTTCTTTCCCAGGACGTCGCCGTGCGGCCCACGGCCAGTTTTAGCCCGGCGTGACCGCAGTGCTTCAGCCCAGGACAGTGAGGACACCGATGGGATGATGTAGCTGATCCGGCAAATCCTCCAGGTTTCTTGACGGTGTAATTCAACTTATGAAATTTCTTTCACAGTGATCGAAATTATTTTCTCATGTAAACAAGCTATAGCTCAATTGATGTTGCATGCTAAAGCCTTCATGAGTTACCATTTATGATTGTAATACTTGACCATTCAATTGTTTTCCTTTCATGTTGAAATAAGCAGTTGAAATCTACGGTGGTGGTGGTCTCTACATTAACCGTGTGTTTGGTTGGAGGATTGGGCCAACCCGGATGGGTTCGACCTAGTTTTCAGTTGTTTGGATGGAGAGGGGTGGGTTGGAGCGGTCCGTGGCTGGAATATTCCGCAAAGATGCGGGTTGAACCCATCCCTCGAGAAAGTGGCGGGACGGAGCGAACCCGCGCGGGGTTCGAGGCTCCTCCGTCACTCATCCGTCTTCGTCCGATTCGAGGCAGCCCCAGTGTGCGCGCGGCGGAGATCTCCGCGGCGCGCCAGGGCGCCCACCGGCCGCGGCCGGGCCGCGGCGCCCTCCACCGGCCTTGGATTCGCCCGGCCGCCTCCCCTCCCTCCGGCTGTCCCATCCAGCCGTCTCGGTCTCGCCTCGCTCCCCTTCTCCCCGGCCCACCTCGCTCGCCTCCGCCCATGGTCGCGCCCGCCGCGGAGCTGATGCCCACGCTCGCCGCAGCTCGCTCCCGCCATGCTCGCCGCGGAGCTTCGCCCAGCCGAAGCGGCAAGCCGGCCGCGGCGCTCGTGCCCGGCGGAGAGCCCGCGCACGGCGGCCGCGACCTGCCCCGATCCGCCGGATTGACTAGAGCCCCCCGGGCCGCCGGCTGCCGGCGCGGCCCGTGCGCCCTCCCCGCGTAGCCCGGGCACGGGGCGCGGCCCTCCCGCCCGGGCCGCGAGCGGCGGAGGAGCGGAGGAGGTCACGGGCGGCGGCGCTATCATACGAGGAAGAAGAAGGGCGAAAATTGAATTTCGTTTCTTTTGCAGGTTCCCGATGTAAAAAGCTAGAGAGAAAGATTTGCTAATTTAGGCTTCTCTAATTTATAAATAGTTGAGGGGTCCTGATGCAAAAATATCTCACTCACGGTGTTATCCTGCCATCCGACCCACATTCTCAGATCCTCCAACCAAACATGGGATGGGTTGACTCCATCCCAAAAATCAAAGTTGCAACCAAACACTGAGATGGGTTCAACCCAACCTAAAAAAACTTGGTTGGATCCAACCCAACCCACCCAACCCTCAACCAAACACACGGTAAAATTTTCATTGTTGTACTACCAAATATCTTGGTTGAACGCTTCACAAGAACAGCATGACGTCTGCTTTAACTATTACTCCGTCCATTCTAAACTATAAGACGTTTTTGGCTTTCTAGATACATTGCTTATACTCAGGAGTTAACTATTGGATCAGAAAAGGCCTAAGGATGGAAATCGGAAAGGTGTCCGCGGTAGAGTTATGAAAATTGTGTGAGAAAGCACCAGGTTCCATGCTGCCCGGCCAGCACGTTTCAGGGATGCGTCTGGCACTACCAGCCCAAAGAAACGTGATAGTGCCTCTGTTTCCTGTCCTCGCACGCAGAGCAGGGATGAGATGGATGGAGTGGAGGACCGACTGGTTATCCTGTCCTGGTTTCAGAATCGGATGCCAAGAGAGAAGGACGGGCACATTCAGAGCAGAAATGGCACCTCGCGAGAACTGAAACTGAAAAACCTACACATAATGATACGGTTGGTGCCGCGGGGAAGAAAAGGCTTCGGTTAGCTTGCCTTGCCGAGCCTCTCCAGAGCGGCTCTCTGCATCTGCTCTGTCCGTTGCAACACGCACAACCTGTGTCGTGTCTGTCTGTCTGTGTGGTTCGGTGCTGGACCTCACCAGCTGGAACAGACTCACTCACTCACTCTGCGTGACAGTGCCACCATCAAACCAGTGACTAGATAGCACTCGGGTCCGGGTCCGTCACATACACTCCGTACGTAATCCCTCCGTCCCAAAATAAACGACGTTTTGGGTTTTAGTCTTACAAGTTTGACTCGATTTATAGAAAATACGTAGAAAATTTAAATCTCCAAATAAATTTGTTAAAAAACTAGACCAAAAGATCTTTCCAATGATACTAATTATGTAATATAAATATTAATCCTATTTTAATATATAATTGCCGGCAGATGTTTTACTCGGGGAAAACGCGTCGTTTATTTTTGGGACGGAGGGGTATGTACTACTCCTACTAATCCTCTTTTAGGGCACGTACAACGCTGCGTCGGTAAGAGGCGCCTCCGTAGCGGCAGTTTTGCAAAATCCCCCGCTTGTCCTCACAGACGGACCGCCCGTCGCCTCCCGGAGTCGACGACTTCGGTCCCGTTCCCCAATGCCGAGCAGGCGCTGCGCGGGTTGTAGAGGCCGTCTCCTCGAAGTGCCGGGCGGTATGGATCCCGGCGCCCGCACTCGCGCCCTCCGGCACAAAGCTCACCGTGCGCCCGCCAAAAGCACACCGCGCGCGGGAGTTCCCCCGCCAAAAGCTCCTCCGAGTTCACCGTCTTCTCGCATCTGATTTCCCCTTCGCAAGCTCCCGTTGTCCCGCATCTTCCCCTCCTCGCCGTCTCCTCGCTCTCCATCCATATGGCCGCGCTCTTCTCGGGATGGCCACGACCGGCGCAGCTCGGAGGAAGAACGGATCGACTCCTGCGTCCTTGGATGCTAGTAAATTGCTGATAGATGAGGCTGTAGCTTATCCTTGTTGATGGACGAGGCTGCTACTATCTGAATGTGAACAGTATCTGAATGTTATCATGTACTTTTGGCTCTAGCTGTGTAGATGAGGCTTATCTAAATGTTATCTGAATTTGTGGCTTATTGAATTGGACGATGGCAAACTGACTTTTGGCTTACTGAATTGGAGATGATGGCAAACTGACTTTTGGCTTACTGAACTTACTGAATTTTCTTAGATGTTTCTTGCTCATCCTGAACTGGTACATGAGTGCTACTATATGAATGTTATCCTCTGCCTTTTTTTAGAAAACTGAATGTTGTATAGCAGGCAGCAGCTAGCTTTAGAACATCTGAACAGTTAGCTGTTTTTCGGTGTCGATCAAGAGCCTTAGCTGCTAGTAGCTGTAATTTTTTGGGGCGGATTTACTAGCTAGATATCAGTAGCACACATTAGCCTTCCCTTTTGTAATGGATTCAGTAAGAACACACATGTCTGAATGAAACAGTGCAGTATAGTATTTGGCATGTCTATCTCAATTACTGCAATGCGATTAACATTTGGGTAGCCAAGCTGGTGCAATGAACCCAGTGCCCTCTTTGAATAGTCGATCAGGTTGCTACTTTGTGAATACATGCTGTCCAATTTATTATGCTGTATCTCTTTGCTTTGCCTGTACAGTTTGGCTGTGGCATGCATTCTCTGAAAACTTTTTTTGAATGTTTCCTGCAGCCAAGTGTTGATATCAAGTCCTGATGGAGGCGACCTGAAGTCATATCTGAATTTTGTTAGATGTTATCTTGTCTTGTTCATTTTGTTAGAATGGTACTATGAACTGAATGTTCAACTACTGATATCCGTGCACAAGTAGTGCGTATGTGAACTGAACGTAGTTGATCTTTCTGAATGGTATCCAAAAATTCTTGTAATCATTGTTTTTATTATATATGCTAGATATTATTCAATCAAATAAATAGCACACAAATGTATTTGTACACAAAAAAAAATTTGTAGTTGATCTTAAAATTTACACAAAGCATTAAATAAATACGACGGGATTGTTTTGTCTTAGGATTGTATGAAGTGTCTTTTATATCCGCCTCGTATCTTTAAATTCGAGGGTTTTACGCACGACACGCGCCCTCGTGGGTTGTACATGCCCTTAGTTGTTATTAAGTAATTCATTAATTATTTCCCAATGCCCCAACAGTAAAAGATAATACTGAATAGGTGATGTGTCATGTAATGAAAGCAACGATCTCGACTGATGGGGTGATTTCGTAGCATCTAACAGTAACACACGGTGGGCGTAGCATCGTTACAATGAAGATAAAGATGGAGACGTGTGTTTATGACCCTTTTCCTCTCTGTGCTGCCCAGTGCCGAAGCGATAAGGCAGGTGGGTGAGTGTACCTTTCAGTTCCGTGTCAGGGTCTGTGCTTTCCCACCGTCACATCGCATCGCATTTGCATTTGCAGCGACTTGGCACCACTCCCTCCTTTCAGTTCCGTCAAACCACAAGGATTAGGAAATTCAACTCTTTTTTTTTCTTTTTGCTGATACGATAGGGGTAGGGTTTAGGTTTACCTGATAACCGAGGCAATGATTCGACCCCTAATCCAATCCTCATCACAGGAACTAGCAGGTCCGTTCGGTCACTGTAGCTGGACCACGCCCATAAAGTTGCTGCCCGCTCGCCCGCCTGCTCCTCGCATCACACCACAATGCATTGACTTCTATCATGCACCCACACACGTGACACGTCCTTGAAAGGGCCTTCTTCTAAGAAAACATTGTTGAAAGAGTCTCCGAAACCTTTTTTTTTTTTTTTTGTTTTCTTTTCTGGGGTTGCCTCTAAATGATATAAATTTATAAAGTCAATATTTTGAGAGGGTGGCATCGCCCAACGTTAATATTTCCCACCAAAAAACAAATGCAGTGGCTGGCTTCCTTTTTCAAGTACTAGTGTCAAAAGACCTCTTGCTGGACTGGTTAGAGCGTTCCGGCGGCATCCCAGGGACCTGAGTTCAATACCCAGCCTACGTGCATTTGCTAACCATTTGTGGCCAAGTTTAGGGGTTCAGGGTAATAAAATCTCTTTGTTAGTCCTATTTCAAAGTATATGGCTATGGCCATCTCGTCTGGCCAACGGGCTAGCCCGGTACAGCATGGTGGGTGTCGGGCTGTTGTGCCTCATGGGCCCTGCCTGTACATGTCTGGCCTTTGGTCCAAGCATGACCCTGTGGGTCAAATTTCGTGTCGTGCCCGGCACAAGGTCCACTACACCGTCATTGTGGATCTGTGCAAACGAGGCATGGGGAGGAGGAGGAGGAGCAGGATGGAGCAGTGGTGTCGACAGTGAGGAGGAGCCGAGGAGGTGGTCGCCGTCTACGCTTGCCCTTGACGTGGACGGTAGATCTGCGTGCGGGAAGTGGTGGCCAGCGTCGCGCCACGCACGAGGGAGAAGGGGAGCCACCAGTCCGTGATGCTCACCCCGGGAGAAAGGGGATCGAGGGAGGAGGATTGGAGGGTGGGGTGGTGGGATGAGGAAGTTACGGCTAGTGAGGATTTTTAACAGGCCAAGCAATGGGCGGGGGAAGTGAGGATTCTTAATCGGCCAAGCAACGGGCCACCACCGGGTCCCCTCTATATTGCAGGTCATGCCCGTGCCGCGCCGCGTTCCTGTGGTATGGCCCAGGCACGGCTTGCTACACCGAGTCGGGCCAGCCTGTGTCCGCTAACTATCGTGTCGTGCCGTGCTCGGATTGGGTTAAAAATACGGGCTTAGCGGGTGTGTCGTCGTGCCTCGAAGTTGCATGGAAATTTAGGGCCCGCTTGGTTGGTGTCCAATTCTTGCCAAACCAAAATCATGGCATGCCAAAAATTTTGGTCATCAATTGGTTCATTGGCAAATGATTGGCATCACTAATTTTTATGCCAAAGTTTTGGCAACTCTCTAGAATGTTCTTAAACTACATGTGAAAAAGAAAGTTGGCAAGCCTTTATTTTGGCAATCAACCAAATGCACACCTATATTTTTTGCCCTAACTTTGGTAATCCTTATTTGGTAAGCCTAAGTTTTGGTTTACCATGATTTTGGTTGGGCAAAAATTGGTAGCCAACCAAGCAGGCTCTTATACTCACGAGGATGAGATGTCGTTAATGAGTGTGGTGGGGTTCGGGGGTTTTCTGAAAGTTGCGTGAGAAATTCATCTTCTTAATGAAAAAACCGGTGGGGACAGGGGCAAAGGTATATTATTGTTAGGTGATGCAAATGCGCCACCTAAAATTTAGAAAAATTGTAGTTTGGTTTAAATTTCACCATATATATGCATCACTCCTAATATAAATTTTTACACTTAAATTGGCTCTAGCTTGGCCACTGGGCGGGGGACGTCATTCCCCGTGGCTCTCTTTTTAGTAGTAGAGTGTTTATAACTTTATATGCATCTGCAGTTGATGTGATGCATCTGCCATCATTTCCCGTCCAAAAGCATAATGACGACACCCCGTCTAAAAGCATAAGACGACGTTTACGCTATTTTCAAACCTACAATCAAGATATATCAGGACGGTCCTCGGAAAATACTATTGACAAAATTAAAGAAAACGAGGAACCATTGCAAGCAGGGTTTAATTACTCGTATTTGCAAGTTGCAAGGTCAGGGCAGGGAATGGGATGGTACCAAGAATTCAGTTGTCCAGTCCAGCCTAGCCTTGTTGAGCCTCGAGACGAGAACACACACGGTGTGTTTGGTTGGCTGTATGAGCGCTCAGCCAGGCTCTGCAGATGCAAAAACAGGCATTCGTTTGGTTCGTGTATCTGCTCGGCCAGGGCTCTGCTGATGCAAGATTCTCCCCTCAGCCCGGGCTCGGAGGAACGCACAGGAATCGACCGTTCCTGCCGAGCCGGGCTCGCATAGTGCAGGTAATTAACCATCTAATGACATTATTAACACGTTATTAGCACATATTAAATGATATTAATATATTTCAATTAATATTAAGGAGTAACAAGATAAACTAAGAGCTATAAGATAATAGTTGCCCATAATAAATGTCATGGTAATGATTATTTATATATTTTTTAATCTCATGCAAACCATCCTAATACGAGCAACCAAACAGGATTTCATGACAACCTGGCTCGTGTAAACAGGCAACCAAACACCACACTCTTGCATGCATTGGGCTTGGCTACCGGGAGTCAGGCTCCTCCTATGCAAGCCAGGCTGAGTTGATACGCCAACCAAACAGGCCCTTAATTTGATTGAGAGAAGGCGACGAGAGCATCAAGCAACCACCCAAGCATCAAGATCAAATGGTTTGTTTCAAACAGGTGCCTTGCCTTGCCTGCACTGCTTCATTTTGGCTTGCTTGTGCAGGGAGGCATGGGATACAGCTACTATTCAACTCCTGCGCCATTTGTTTCTCTATCAATCTACTGCTACCTCTGACCTCTCGGCATCCATGTTTTGTGGCAAGCAATTGCTTGAGTGGAAGGAAGCTTTCTTCAGTGATTGGGCCTGGGCATGCCGCGTGCCATTACTGGCTTTTTTCTATTCTATGGCCAATAATACCAACAATAGATAGGCCTGCATGCATATCCCGTCACTACAGTAAATGATTGATTGCATAATCTGTCAATTAGTTTAATAAATAATGGAGCCATATTGCATTATTACGAGAGGATGGCAACATCCATGGATATGGATATATGGATGGCTTTCATTTTAGCACCCTTGTGGATTTGGATCACGGCGCATCCTACCGGTTTCAGTTGGCCAGCACTATCATTACAAACTACAGTATTCACTGGAATTAACATGGGCGCGCGTGCCCTTTTTGGAGCGGTTTACCCTGATACCATCGCTTCAGCTCTAAAACTGGCTTCGCCGGTATATTCTCTTGCTAACTTCACCGGCAACAAAGGGGGAAAAAAAAATCTTTGGAGAAGCTAAAACAGGTTATGATTCACATCACATCAAATAAAAATGCAGTGCCTTCATTCTCCCGACTAGCATTTGATGAAATGGATTTCGTATCTGGGTGACAACAGAGGGTCAGTAGTAAATCACTTCGAGTACTCCTGTTAAATCTTGGGAAGTACTAATGCGATTTTTACAAATCTTTTTGGGCACTGCATCACCCAATACTGTACTCCTGCTGCAAGCAGTAGTGATATCAAGCACGGAACATCATTATACTACTACAGTACCCTTGCAAAATCCTAGCCGCTCGATCGAAACTTATAAGCTAAAACCCAAATTTGATAAGCTAGTAAAACAAAAAAAGGACAAGAGAATAGTCTCGGATTTTAAAATTTTATAATAGTGACTAAGCGTCCAAACAAAAAAGAGAGAGTAACCAAAAGTAACCTAAAGTAGGTTACGACTATTGACTTCTCTTCCATCATATGAGAATCGTGTCCTTCCGTCCCAAAGTAAACTAGGTTGTGGTGATGTACCTAGACAAGCACCTGTCTAGATACATTCGAGGAGTATCTCACAGAATTTCAGTATGGAGAAAATGTTTTCTTACCAATGTTTTGAATATTAATTATTCATTAACAAAATATTGTGCCTACATTATGTTATTTTTAGTTTTTTTTCCAAACAAAATACAACTGCATTACAGGGGTGTTTGGTTCAAGGCTTAAAACTACTGTATATATATTATTTGATTAAAGACACACCATTATATTAGAGCACCACTAGAGAACGAGAGCGTGGTATCAAGACGCATTTGCGTACCACATGCACATCTTTGGTCAGGCAATTGTGTCAAGGGCTTCCTCTAGATGAGTTATGCATTCATGGATACATAGAGGGAGCATTTCTCACAAAATTATCTCACCTATTTTTTTTTAATCCCACAGATCTTCACATTGATTCTTGTTGAGGCAAAATTAACTTTGACATTACAGCATAGTAAAAATTAAATAATCATCAATGGCCCTACTACGTATTAGCGTGATGCAACTACTCATCTTTATTTATTAAGAGAATGACTAGTAATTTAACCGCCTGTTGGTTCTATGCACATTTGTAGTCCATCTATCGGCCCCTCATAAATTAGTTGACTATTATGATTTTATTTTACCATTATAATACATAGGCTCAATTTCTTTCATCACAAAGGTTTTTTTTTTTTTTTTTGCACCAGCTGACTTTAAACTTAGCCTAATTATTAAGAGTTAGGAGGATGAACATAGTGCAATAACCCTATTGTTGTTATGTTTAATGGATATAGTACATTTTAAAAGTCTTCTCCCAAGAGATCTACCTCAAGTAACCAATAACATACACCTCACCTCTATGAACACGTCTATAAATTATACTAGTCCTATAAGCTATTTTTTCCGTTCAAATCTTGAAGTTCACGGTCACCACAAATAGGTCCCTTCTCAACATGCTAAGCACACTCACCTCCATGAACCCCATGTCAAAACCCTTAGAGATAAGCACCTTCAAAGGATTCGCGGCAAATATTGAAATTCACGAACTCACCACAAGCGCCTCGCTATTGAGGGGGCGTGCCTACCACTTAATGAATACCCAAAAATCCCGAAATAAATTTTTGGATAATGTGTCACACCAATTTATTTGAACTGGCGGGTTAGAAACTCCCCAACCAATGGTCTTTGCAATTGCACCGTGAACCCCTTTTTCATCACAAAGGTTCTTTTTAAGACATACATCAAATCGACTTTAAACTTAGCCTAATTAAGAGTTAGGAGGAGAAATATTGCAATAAGTACATTGTTGTTATGCTTAATGGATATAGTACATTTTAGAAGTATTCTCCCAAGAGATCTACCTCAAGTAACCAATAACATACACCTTGAGTTTATGTCTATAAATTATACTAGTCCTTAGCTTTTTTTTTTTTTTCAAATCACTTCTTAGGGCGTGTACAATAGGTCCCTTCCCTCCACTCTCTCTAAGTTTTTGTTTTTCCACAAAACCCCATGTCAATGCTTAGAGATAGCAGCCTCATCTCTTCATAAAAGGACGATTCGGGCTCGTGCTCCAATGTTTAGAGACTACTCCCTTTGCGAAGAGCTATCGACTCGAAAGCACTTTCACCACCAAACCCCTGTGTGTGCATTAAATAGTTTAGAGACGGTGTGCTGTTTGTGGCTTTTATAACCTGTCTTTATACATGTCTATATGCTAGATTCAAGGATCAGAAATACAAACCCCGTTTGTGGGTTGTACATGCCCTTAGCTACTTAGATAAAAATGGTATTTTTGATGATAGTGAAGAACAGTCATTTTACAATGTTTTCTTCATATTACCATGAGACTGGCCGTATCTCAATATTCATCCAGACTAGAATAGATATTTATTTATTTAAAATAACACATGAAATGAAATATTTAATTTGAGTTATCTAAGATGTTGCTGTGTTGTTTTGGAAAAAAAAAAAGAAATGTTGCTGTTTTGGAGGAACACACAGGTAGTGTTTGGGCGGATCCGAATTTTTTCCCCGTTTTTTTTTGTCCGTTTTCTATATTTTACCATTCCGGGCATTTCCGCATTTTTCGGAAAATCCGAACGGGTTGGAATCCGGGGCGGAGGTCGCAAAAACGCGGACGGAAGTAGAAACGGCGTTTTTCCATCCGTATTTCCGAATCCCGTAGTTTGGCCAATTTTTCCGTATTTTACCGCAAAAAAAAATATACATATACCAATATAACTTTCTCATCCGGATCCGGAGCAAGAATCCACACCTTTACAAAAAGCTAATGAATCCAGATCTTTTTGCTTCTAATATGGTGGTGTTGTACGCCTAGCCACATTTACTCGATGATCAATTAATATATGTATTGTCTTTTTTTAGATCATGAATACATTCCATCCATAGTAGTTGATTTAAAACCTTCAGACACCACAAATGATGTCCACCTAAATGATTATAGTGAAAGTGATCCTAATTTGAGGCTTTTATATGATTCTTTATACATGTCTATGATGGTATGTTCAAGGTAGTAAATACAGCTGGAGGGGATTGTAAATGAGATGGATGGTTAGATAAAAATGTTATTTTGACTTGAAGAACTGTCATTTTACAATGTTTTCTTGACATTACCATGAGACTGGTTCGTATCTCAATATTCATCCATATTAGAATAGATATTTATTTATTTAAAATAACACATGAAAACAAATATTTAAATTTGAAATATCTAAAATGCCGTGTTTTTTCGTCCGTTTCCGTTGCTGTTTTGGATCGGGACACACAGGGTCCAGAAGCCACAAGTCCGATACCACGTCGGACAGCATGCGGATAAGAACAAACACGCAGGCCGCCACGGCATCCTACTGTCCACGTCGGCTTGCTCCGCTGCTTTAAAACCGGCCCCCTCCCCATCGTCCTCTTCCCCGAATTCATTCGCTCGCACCCAAAATCGAACCGATCGAAAAAGATCAAAAAAAGAAAACCCTAACCGCTGCGATCGAATCGAATCATCCAAGGGCCTCAGCCCGGCCCCGACGATGTTGTCCCAGGCAACCGCCGCCTCCCAAGATCGCTTCTTCCCCTGCTGATACCGCTCATTTCTTTGCGTCGGGATATGAGGGCCGCCGCCGCTCCGGCCGATCCGCCCACGGCGCCGTCGAGGTCGATGCTGAAGCGGCTGTTCGATCGCCAGCTCCTGCGGATCTCGCCAGCGGAGCGTCTGCCGTCGGCGGCGGAGAAGGATGAGGCGGAGCCGAGCTCCGTGTGCCTGGACGGCATGGTGCGCAGCTTCATGGAGGACGGCGTCGGCGGCGGCGGCGAGAAGGCCGGGCACGGCGGCCGGTACTGCAACTGCTTCCACGGCGGCGATAATTCGGATGACGAGGAGGACGAGGAAGCCGCGGCGGCGGCCTCCGACGTCGCCGAGACGATCAAGGTAGCAGCTTGATTCTTTTCCCCAAACAAACACACCACCTGATTCATCTTCTTCTTGGAGAGCGGAGCGCGGCAATTCATTTCTATTCTAACCGTGTCTTCGTTCGATCAGGGCCTCGTCCACTGCGCTACGCTTCGGGAACGCAACCTCCTCGCCGACGTGTGCGCGCACCTGAGCGGCACCGCGCGGCGGGCGCGCGGCGCCGCGACCTTCTCCGTCTGGTGGCCTCGTCGCTCCGCGCCGCGGGGCACGACGCCGCCGTCTGCGTCTCCCGCTGGGACAAGTCCCCGTCGCACCCGGCAGGCGAGCACGCGTACGTCGACGTGCTCCTCCCGGCGGCGTCCGACCGCGGCGCGCGCGAGCGGGTCCTGGTGGACGCCGACTTCCGGTCGGCGTTCGAGGTGGCGCGCCCCACCAAGGCGTACCGCGCCCTGCTGCAGCGCCTGCCGCCCGTGTTCGTGGGCAAGGACGACAGGCTCCGCCTCCTCGTCGCCGCCGCCGCCGACGCGGCCCGCGCCAGCCTCAAGAAGCGCGGCCTCCACCTCCCGCCCTGGCGCAAGCCCGAGTACATGCGCGCCAAGTGGCTCTCACCCTACGAACGCGAGGCGCCGCCGCCGCCAGCCGACGACGCCGCGGCCGAGGACGACGGGGAGGGACCTGGAGCCGCCGCCGTGTGACGACTCTAGCAATTTTTGACTTGGAGTTGGAGGGTTTAGCTGCAAAAGCTTGAAATCTCTTCGAATTTGAACTTTTTTTGGGGGGTGGTACGTATTTTGGACTGCGATGTGAGAGAGGTTACTAGTAACGCGTGAAATGGAAGGTATGTAGTTTAGTGCTAGTTTTTGTAGGAAGAGAAGAGAGGTACTAAAAAGAAATATCGGATTAACATCTACTTTTGGTAATGATGTTTGTTTCTGTAGTCATGAAAACTTGCCACGATATGATTTGATATACAATACTAAAATCCCAGTGACAGTTGATGGCTGTAAGAGCTTGCACGCTTTGGATTCTCAGATTTATGTACAAGCGAAATTGAGCACCACACAAATTAGAAATTACGAACTGAGTTTACCTGGACAAGAAAAAGGTAGCCTGTCCTGTCCTCGATAGTCGATACTGACAGATAATCATTTGATTTCATAATATTTTTGTTGGAAGAGACTACATTTCTTTTGACTGTTTTTGTTCCTAAATTATAGCTTGAAATTTGCAGACTTAGGCCTTGTTTAGATGGCTAAAATTTCTAACATTTTTCTCACTTTTCTCTCCATCACATCACATTAAATACATCAAAAGACATATGTTTGGAGTATTAAATGTAGGTAAAAAAAATAACTAATTACACGGTTTAGAAGTACATTCTTCGATTCTTTTTAAGCCTAGTTACTCCATGGTAGGATAATATTTACCACTAACAAACGAAACGTCTTCTTCGATTAATGCGATGTGACATTCGGTTCAATTTTTAGCCATCTAAACAAGGCCTTAGCTCGGGGGATGTTGATTGAATTAATGGAACTGTGGAAATCTTCAGGCTCAACTGTTGTGCACGCAATGCTAACTGGATGCATATTGCAGCAAACAAACCATGCCCATATGAGATAATAATGTCTATTTTCAAGGGCAATTGGGCTTGTGCATGAGAAGGTGCAGTTCTTCTGAATTCCAGATTGGGTTGTTGAACTGTCGCCTGGCATATGCTCTGAAAGAAGATAACATTCTCCAACCTCTCTTGATAAAATAAAAAAAATAAATGGAAGAAAAATCCAATGTGGTTGGACTGTGCAAGGCACCCAGCAGGTAGCCCAGGTGCCGGTTGTTGCAAGGCAAGTACTCAAGGGAGACAGCCGCAAGTGGCTAGTATTATTTATCCACGCCCATTCTGGAGGTTACCTATAATGTGTACTTATCCGTCCCAAAAAAATAAACGACGTTTTGGTTCGCAAAGCATGAAGTTTACTTCGATTTGTAGAAAATACGTAGAAGATTTAAATCTCCAAATAAATTTGTTAAAAAACTAGATCAAAAGATCGCCAATGATACTCTTATGTAATATAAATATTAATCCTATTTTAATATATAATTACCGGTAGATGTTTTTTACCAGTACCAGTACTATCTCTAAAAGATTTTTTTTCAAAAAAAAAAAAAAAAAAAACTCAGTGGATCGGATGAGGGTCCCTAACTTTTTATAAATTTTGGTTAGTGGGTGTGTGTTTAGCACCCAAAATTTGGTGCAAAATTTTGGATGGATGGTATGTCACATCGCCTCGTAAAGACGCTTTAGCTTTTAGTGGTAAATATTATCCTACCATTTTGGTCTAAACTGTATAATTAGTTTAATTTTTTACCTATATTTCGCATCTCCATGTTCGATTCTTTTGCCTAAACACACCCAGTGTTCGATTTGGGCGCCTAATCCAACCCAAATCCGGTTCAAAAGGTGGACTGCACTGCCGCTGCCACTACACCTGGCCTACGATTAGATTCTCTGCCCCCTGTCTGCAGCTTGTGTGCAAGACGCCAAAATGGAGTTTTCGCGCGCGGGCAGTGGCACCCCTCGTGTTACTGTTACACAATCAATGCATTATTTGCTGCTGCTTCCTTTGCGTGTCCGTGCGTGTTTAATCACTGCTCCGTTGCTGCCGCCGCACCGCACCGTGGATGGGATGGGCAGGGCAGGGCAGGGCACTTGCCGACCCGGAGAGTTCCACCGCCACTTGCAGACTTCAAATCGAATTTGTCGGCATGTATATGGACACTAAATCTAGTTAAAATAAAAAATCGTTTTTACCATTAGCTTATAAATTGCGAGACGAATCTAATAAGATTAATTAGACCTTAATTAGATACTATACCACTACAGTAACACATGCTGTAATGACAGATTACAAAATTCGTCTTGTCGTTTACGGACCGAATCTATAATGTATTTTGTAATTTGACCACGTTGATGTGACGCTTTTCAGTACCTCAAATTGGTAAATAAACACAGTCGTATGTAATTCGTTTGGATTTTCTATGTTTCTCATATTATCCAAAGGAGGCATACTCTGTTTGAAACATTGTAGGATTTCAAGTTCTTTTAAAGGCTCATGAAATAAATTTTATCAAAGTAGATCATTCTCTGCTGAAATGGATATTGGTCCAAGACTTTATTGCTTTGTACTTGTAGCAACTCCTGACTCCGAGTGAGATCTCAGGTCAACAGAGGATATATATATACAAATATATATACCCTCTTGGATCTACCAATTCACATGGACAGTCCTAGAGAATTTTTCTAGAGCCAAACAACCAGCTCGTACTTGATCGATTGACACTCCAATAAACAATTCCCAAGTGGTTTAGTTGGTTGAGTCGACGAGCTACCACCTATATATTAATCTCTCTATAATCACAGCATATAAACAAGACAAGCTTTGCAGCTGCGCCTACAAATCTAGCTAAGGACATAGATGATTTGATTATCAATATAATGCCATAGGATGACTGCTTTTGTTAAGACCTTGGATCATGCCCAGTGACCTAACGTAGGGTAGGGCCGGGGCACATGATCAATATCCTTGATCAAATCCAAACTAACATAGACATGACAGCGCATTCCTAGACATACGCTACTGTACAGCATGCCTCAGACAACATTTAATTTGACACTCCAACTAGCATCAATTAGATATATGATTTTGTTTAGCAATAAATCTCCCTACTCAATTCCTACCAGCAATAATTCAGATTCTGTTCTTTCTAGCCTATTTATGATATTTGATCCCTTGGCATTTCTATCTGGTTCCAGCCTGAAGTGCAACATGACTAACTGTTTTGTTTAAGTACCAGGCAAGATGATTAGGTGTATGAACCATGTGCACCTAATAATACTTGTCCTCTGTAGCATGTAGCTGTAACCCTGATTATTAATCTATACTATTAATCAGTGCATCAGCAAAAATCTTAATGTTCAATCATTTTGGCACACACAGACACAGGACTAGTAACCATGCATGATTTGATGAGATTCCTCCCAATAAGATTATTAGGTGAGCTGAAAGCCACATCTGCTAGCAGAGGGAATCTGAGGTACGGTGTGTGGCCCTAGCGATGGCGATGCGATGCTGCACTCGCAGCAAAATATATAAAGTTGTTGCCAACAAGGTCCCTTTCTTTGCCCCCCAAGCTCAATGTTGATGCTACTGTCTGCAGTCCACTAGTCCAGTGATGAGAAAATTTTGGATCCTTTTTTCACAGCACTTGGGTTCGCCTTTTGATCTTCTAGGATTTGTCACTGTGATTCGATTCGCTCCACTGAAACCTAGAGCAATGGCAAAGGGAGAAAGCTGGTGATGGATCGATCGATTCTTGTGCTAGAATTGACAGTCCAGCTAGGGTTCGACGTTAGTGGTGGATGAATCTGTGGCACTCTTTCTTGCCTGCACGATTACGACTGTGTCTGTGTATTGGAATAAAGGAGAAATTAGCAGCGGCCAGTAAGACTGGATTGGAGCACTGGGTCGCATGGTGACGTAGACACCGCCAATCTTCCTAAACGTGTGACCCCTGCAACCATTACACCACTGCTCCGTTATTTATCAACCACGCCGTGAACGATTAACCTCGCCGAAAAAGGCTCTCCGACAAGCAAATCGAGAACACAAGCAAGAACATGACGAACGCAATCTGAAATTGTAAATAAATATGAAGGCTTATGATGTTGAGAGGATTTCAAGTCTTAATTGGAACGGGCTTGACGCCTCAGTCAAATAAGATCAAGAACATGGCCCTGGTTTAACAACAAACGGCGATCTTGGCGGTTCAGTTGCATTAAACAATATTTGTTTCCATGAGGAAATCAAGAACTAAACAAAACCCAAATCCTAACGAGAGCGGTGGCGACTAATGATAGAGTCTTGGACGTCACCCCTGCTGGATGCGCCTCCTAATGGGCCCAAACACGATACATGCTCCATTTGACCAAAATGACGGTGTTGCAGCACTCTGGTAGATTCATGACGCTGATTGTTTTAGCCATTACTATTGACTCAGGAAGGCTTTTGACGTGATTCCAAAGCCATTGGATATATAGCTTATCAATGGATTACAAGGTGGACTCGGACTTGATTTGGGCCTTCACATTAGTGACTCAAACCAGATGAGCTTCGGGCCTCCTTCTTGGTTAGACATCTTTACTGATCTCGTTGGCCTCCATGGAATTCTCTAAGCATGGACATGTTCTGAATCCTGATCACATGGGTGACGAGATATAGATAGATGTTGCAATGCTGCACTTTTCTTTTTGTGGTTTCCTCGTACAAGGCAGTTCCGGAGGCAAAATGATGGATTTATGGATGGACGTGGAATTTTGAAATCACTACTAGCTGATGGCACCACACCATAATTCTGAATGATATTTCGTGCGGCTAAAGGGTGCATAGGAGCACCCACTACTGCAGAAAGACAAATCTAGACACTATAGAAGCAGTCTAAAAATTACAAATCTAGACCAAAAAATCCATAACCACTCCACCTATAAATCATTTGCATTATTTGAGATATTCTTTCTCCTTATTTTATCTTCATATAATTTTGAAATCTCATTATTTGAGATATTCTTTCTCCTTATTTTATCTTCATATAATTTTGAAATCTCATTTGACACCATAGATTAATATAAATGAAAAAAGTTATCAACTATGAAGTGGTACAACTTTTCGAGACCATCAACTTTGATTTTGGTTATTTCTTCATTTATAGTCATTTTAAAGACTTGAATTTTACGGTGCACCTCTTATTTTTAGAGACAACTATACTTCTTCCCGCATCTAAAACTCGATTTTTAGAGATGGCTAAAAACAGAGCTACCACTTAAATTAATTTATAGAGGCGTTTAGAAATGGAGCCGCCTCTTATAATTGGAACATTTGTGGAGACGACCAGAAACATACCTACCAGCTGGATTCTAGTAGGTAATAATGCACTCATGAATTGCACTTTCTTTTGACCGCACTTATCTGGTTGATATGCTCTCCTTTCCTACTACTCGATAGCAATGATACTTACACATCTTACTAAAGTCTTGTTCGAAAGTTTTGGTATTAATCCCCGCGACCAAGAGGCATCATATAGAAAAGAAACAAAAAGAGAAAGTATATCCTAGACGTTCTCATTAAAAATTCCCACCATTTCTTTGTGGACTCAATTATTATTTTTAGCACCGCAGCAACACGCCATTATGTCGACATGCGTATCGATGATTGGTGGAACATCGGTGATGACGTGCTTGCACCGTGTTCCTTGGTAGGGTTTTTTCAGGATGCTCCGGTAATAAAAGCAGAAGGCCCATTTAAAAGAGCTTCTTCTCACAAAACAATTCTGACTTCTAGAGAATATTTTGTACCGCAGCAAGGTTTTTTTTAGAAATGAAGCTGGTGAAGTCAGTATTTTTGGCTTCACCAACTCTGACTTCTCTAGAGAATCCAGAGCCCACAGAAAGAAAAAAAAAAAAAACAGCTAAATAGGGAAATAGCCTTTCGCCCCTCTCCCTCTAAGCTCGTTGCAATGAAGCTCCTTTGTTCTACTTTTATGAGGGTTTAAAAAAAAGGCTTTAAGGTGTAACTTTAGGCAAAAGGTAAAGATGATGGCTTGTAGTAAAAAAAAGCTTACTACTTAGAAAACCGAAACGTCAACCTGAAAATTTGATCCAAAGAAAAATGTCAATTGGAGGCCTGCATCTCAAAATAGAGGGCCCGATAGTTAGGTCATGAGCTAGGGGAGAAAAAGAGGAGTGAGCTAAAACACTCAAGACAAAGGCTGCCATGGTAATTAACGGGCACACTAGCGCCGGACGCATCCGCGACGTGGGTGTGCATCGGAAGCCCGCCTCTGCGTTATATTCGTGGCCCACCTCCACCGCCACACCTGCTCCCCTCTCCTAGCTAGCACGTCTACCTCCCCCCCCCCCTCCCCTGTTCTAGTAGCTAGCATGTCTACGTCCGACCGACCATGGCGCCCAAAGACAGCCAAGCCAACCATGAGGGGGAGCTCTAGCTCGACCTCGGTTCTACCATGGCAGCAACATGCAGCAGGAAAAAGGTGGAAGAAAAGCAACACCCCGATCTACTTTTGAAACAAAGAAGGGATCAACAGATGAACCATACACACGAAAGTTGAAACACTTGAAAACTTCAATCAAAACACTAGGAAAACACACTCGATCTACTTTTTTGAAAGCGGCCCGGGGAGAAGAAAAGACAACTTTTGCAACATACATATGGTTAAAAACATAATTTCCACTCCGCCCAAGGACATAAACATACCTAACCACCACTGCCAAACACTTTAAACATCCCGACATCGATTTTCCGCGGGCGTGTTTTAAATCAATAAATCGATTAACCGTCACGGCTTTTCAAACACCCGAAAAAATAAAATTCAACACTTTGCAAAATCAATATGGTTAGCCCAAACATGAAACATACACATGAAGGTAAGTAGCAACTTAAAACCTAACCAAAACACTAGAAAAAACACACCCAATTTTTTTAAAACATCAAAACCATAATGACTAAAACCAATTGAAACACTTAAACATCCATGTTCAATGAACCACATTTCAAACATGTGAAACATAGACCTACATACATATGGGTCTAAAACATATGCATCCCCGTCAATCAAACGCATTAGCTCCATGATCCTTCAAAATCCAAATTCCTTTGCACACGGCTGCCACGATTCCCCATAAAGGTACGGCGAGTTTAACGGGTCCCGCCTTTCCTACGCGAATGCTACCAACCTGAGGATGCGCTACGCACATGAAGGCCCGGATAAATACCGGGCTCGAATTTACCTATCCCCGGCTGGCATTCAGATGCGCCCCGCCTGCAGAGCCAAGTTGCCCATATGTCCTCCACGGCCTTCACGTGGACGCCCCGCCGATCAGCCATGGTAACCGTAATGGTTCAAAAACTGCACCAAATCCACACCAATCCATTTTACACTATACTACATTTAAAACCAAACCAATCCTAACCATTGACTTATTCAGTCCAAACCAACCCAAACCATTTAGTTGTTTTTAGCTAAATGGTTTAGCTAGCAGTAGCTGCAGCGGCAACATCCCTGGCTAGCAATGTGTAATTTTATTATTGTTAAACCGCTTCATCCATTAAACTATTATACCAAATCAAACCAAAACCAAAACCAAACCATTATAGATGTCAAACGCTTTTGAACCAAACCAAATTGAAATCACATGCAAAACCAAACTCAAAAACTGGTTTTAAACCAAACCAT
>JADLZK010008249.1:0-102914 GCA_015847255.1 Hyparrhenia diplandra | reverse complement strand
ACGGTGCCCGCCAACTCCACCATCACCTGCCCCGCCAGCTTGCCGTGACCGGTCGACTGGGTCTCCCCCCCCCCAGCACCAGCCGCGCCTTCCGCCGCCGTGACAAGAAGCACGGCGCCTGGGGAGGCAGCCATTGCCGCCCATGGTAGGTACACCCCTAGCTAGTCTCGTAGCTGGCGATGGTAGGAATAGCTCTAGGGATTGGTTGAAGGAGCTGGAAGATGATGACTGGATGGCAGGCAGCGCAGGCAGCACTCGCTGGGGCTGCTGGGCTGGTGGCTGCATAAATTGATCAGCTCGGCGTGTGGACATGGCTGGAGGGGCAGGGTAGGTTTGACCGACGTGAGAGCTAGGCAGTGGCTCCTCTGGCACGGGATGGGATGGGATGGAGCAGCAGCGGGCCAGCGGCAGCTCGTCGGCGGACAAAGTCGACGGCGTGCCTCTCGTGTTTATTGCGTGATTTCGCGCGAGAAAAGGTCCAAACAAACCTTTTAAGCAGACGTGCTAGACTGCTACTGCTCTGCTAGCTGCTGCTTTATTTTCCATGCTGACTGGTGGGGCCTAGCCTGTTGGATCAAGGTCTTTCCTGCCTTTAATGCGTTTCGATAGATGGATCGAGCCAAGACGTGCGTGTGTCGTTGCTCTCGTCTGGCGCTGTCAAAGAAATATTCACTCCTGTCAAAAAAAGAGATAATTATGAAAAGGGTTCGTTCTGATCAACTTGACTGAAGTTTTACTAAATCTATATAATTAGTAGTACTATTTATGTCTTAAACAAAAATATATTCCATTATTGATACTTATTTTGTATTATAAGTGTCATTAATATTTTACATAAATTTAGTTAAAGTTGGAATCTCCTGACTTCGAGGAAGCGAGAATTGTATATTTTTTTTAGGACGGAGGGAGTAACCTTGTACTAAGTATACCACTTTCGAAGGTGGTAATGCATACTGTGTTTAAAAATAAAAGAGCTCTCCTTTAATTTAACTTCTTATTATTAGATTACAAATGGTTATTTGGTTAGTATGCACGTACGCCAGCCTAGTGCTACTAGTAGTAACTTGTGTAGCGTGGCTACCAACTAGTTGTACATGTCGTATTGGGGTGGATTACTCAACTTGCTACTATTAGTCTATGTGTGATTAACCGCGGTTTAAAGACAAGTTGACATTTCTAGCCAAGTTGCCACATATTGTGGTTTATAGCTAAGAGCACCCGCCAACCTCACATGTTTCTATGACTTTGTGTGCAATTTGGTTCAAAACATAAGTCGGATGGAGTTTCATCCAGAAGTTAGACTTCTCTAACTTAATTTAAAAACAACTACGATCCATAAGGCTCTTTTGGTCATCACACGATTGGTTCCAATTGATTCATCCTCATTTGACATCCACACAAGTGGTCACAAGGAACATGGAGCTCTCATCCCTTTAGATCTCTTTAGGGTTTGTGTTCTTTTTTTCTCTCTCTAAGATGACGAATATGTTTAAGTTATCTTAGTGGCCCTTCAATTTACAACATGTCTCTATCATTAGGCATTGGATCTCCCTTGAAGTTCCTATTCATGCAATGGTTATTTCTAGCTATTCATGTGGTCTCACACAACAACGTTGTAGTTAGAAGTCGCCTCTAACATTAGGGAAGCTTGATGTTTTATTCTCCTACCTACAAATGGAGAGGAGCTACTTATTACCTCTGTTGGGAGCTTTGGTTTTTGCATTGTGACATTGGCTTTCATAGCGGGCGACAATGGATGGTTTTACTAGATCTTCATAATCACTCTTATGTGGAAGGGGATGGTAGATAACATTATTGTGTTGTTTGTTGTAAAAAAAAGCATTACTTGTGTTGTAGTTGGTGAGATAATTATACATGTTCTAGCATAGACCTAGATGCATTTTAGAGTAGATATGATCATAAGCCACACAACCTCACCCACACTAGCTAGAAGAAAAAATACCCAACTCCAATAGCACACTTGGGTCACGCGATTTTCATCCCACAACAACTATCGCTTCAGCATACGTCACAAATTTGGACCTAAAAAAAAACTGATCCAACGTAGAAAAATCTGACCTAATTCTTATGCCAAGTGTCGACCAAAAAAATTTCCCAAGGAAAATGTCGAGAAATATCAAGCTTTTTGGCCTCACCTAAACCCGATACTTGAAGAATTCAATTACAACTTTACAAACTTCAACTAACACTATTCTAGAATTACATCTTTTTTTAGCGAGAAGGAAGTACCTTGATCATTGAATCTCATGCGGATTTTTTCAAACCCTATGTCACGGTTTCACCTATCTGAATCTGGACCTATATGCCGACCGGCGACATTGAAAGAATCAAGGTGCAGTAATCAGGGCTTCCGTATCCATGTGCTTGTCATTAACCGATAGTCTGCTGATGGCTATTATTACCACACTATTCTGTCAAGTTTTTTTTTCAATCATTGCCGATCTCATCATGTCCATGGATTAGATATTATATTAAAATCTTGTATTTATGGTCACCGATCTTGATGTGGATTAATAATATGACGTTTCTCCCATTACGATATAATAAGGACTATAATGGAGAAATGAAATGCAAACAAGTGATGAATG
Organism: Hyparrhenia diplandra; assembly: GCA_015847255.1. Lineage (NCBI taxonomy): Eukaryota > Viridiplantae > Streptophyta > Magnoliopsida > Poales > Poaceae > Hyparrhenia > Hyparrhenia diplandra. Next base: position 100,305 of record JADLZK010008249.1, on the reverse strand, counting down.
ATGGATATGACATGTGCGTGCATCCATGGAACAAACATATATATATCCTACATACACATGGATGTGTATTCTCCATCCAAATGCGGTTCCATATTCTTCATAGGGTCGGCCTTAGACATCTCCTTTGATGACTAGTGGAGTCAATGCTTAGGCAAGAAAGGGCCTGAATTCTCTCATAGGAGCATGGTCTATTTGAAACCACAACATATGTGTGTTTGATAGGATTCAATTCAACCTAGTCTTAGGATTTTTGCTGTAGTTAAGGATGAACTGCACCTCGAGTCTGTCCTTTCTCTAGAGCCAAACAATTGGTGAGTTCAATTATGCTCTTATTAGTAGTCAAGGGTCAGACCTTTGTCTAAAGAGAGACGGATTGTGCCTTGTGTAGTGTGTTAGGGCGTGAATGATGACGTAAGGAGTTTCTAAACTCTAGTTTTTCTTTTGCAATACAATGATACACAACTCTATTACATGTTCGAGAAAAAAAAAAGCTCAATAGCAGTTTTGATTTTTTTTTTTCCATTTGCTCATGTCTACAATTACTAAAGTTTTGAAGCTTTACAAAATTGTTTAGAGTGCCAATTATTTTTTTATCAAATTTGAATTTTTGCCAAAGACCCGTGAGTGTCCGGCTACTGTCGCTTTTTGCTAGCTTAGCCTGGCCAGAGCCGCCCCCAACAACCCCCACGCATCGACCCCTCAACCATGGCCGACGGACAAAGGTGGAAGACGACCTTCATGGGGCAATATAGTCTATTCACCGCCCCTTTATCGCTCCCAACCACAAAAATGAATATTTTAATAGGTACAATGGCCAGCAGCAAATCACCATGATTTCATTTTGGCTTTGGACATATTTCGAGTTGGGTGTTGTCCAACATATTACATGATTGAGTGGTGTCCTAAGCAAAATTTTTGCCAAATAAGCACGAGGACATACTTTTTTGTGCATAATGTCGGTGGTGAGTAATTTTGACCTGTGTGAGGGTACTTGGCTTTATTTTGTTCACTAATTAATTAAAAATTAGCATAAATGTTAGGCTCGACAAATCCTAAGATACTATACGTACGTAGAGAGATGAGAATGTACCTCGTAAAAAAAAAGGAAGTTGCATGTTAAGAATTGGTATTTTTCCAACATTAAATGTCACTCCACGACTAATTAAACGACCTGGAAGGAAAGGCAATGCAAAGTAAGGTTAACTCAACGCAACCGCTAATTTATCAATAGAAACCTACTCGTTTCTGTAAGTTTAGCTAGGTGAAATAATCAACAGTCAGTCTATAACTCTTAATAAGATTTGATCTGGCCAACCCGGCCTTGAAGAAGTAGCAGGAAAAAGAATAAACAACGCCGCCTTTGATGTTAGTCAAAACTAATTACTCTGTGATTATTTGGCTGTTTGGTGAAACATCACGGTCGCTGAGCTCACAAGAGATACGTCAGTGCCAAAACCCATGTAAAATAAAAAGGCAGCAGCACGGGACGGGGATCCGAGAGTCGTCGTCTTCAAATGGTGGGTGGACAAAAAGTTTTTGTTCAGACGGAAAATTGTTGACTATCATCTTTGGTTTACTTTCTTGTTCCTTTTTCCAAGAGAAGGTGTTGGTTCTTGTTTTGGAAGATCAACCCCAATATCATGCAATTTAGAGATCTTATTCGTTCATCTAAAATTGGAATACATAATGTACACACTACACTTTGGAAGTAACTTCAATTCACATAGTCAATCAAGCTTAACTAGTGAAACCACTATATCAATATTCATATATAAATTGACTAATTTGAGTCTTGGAAGAAGAAAAAAATCAAGCGTGACATATGACATATATATAGCTAGGAACAAGTTTTCGTTTGCGGACATATAGCCGATCTAGCTAGCAGCCAACTTTTCTACTAAGATGCAGCGATGTGACTTTTTTTTTTTTTTGGCTACTTAGATGTGCCAGTAGTGGGGGATACTAGATAGACCAATATATGATGACTAGGGAGGGACGTCGACCGAACAAAAAAAAATGAAGAAATTAACACGCACACAACCAGTACGTACCGTGTATGTCCCTTTAGAAAAGGAACCCAACGTGTGTGTATAAAGAAAGAAAAAAAAAAAGAGGCTCACGGTTGCAAAGCCCATTCGTTGGGGGGCTCCAGGTTCAAATTCCAGGTGCGACACTTATCCTGGATTTATTTCAGAATTTTTCAGCAAATTATCTACGGTGACCTCGTGAACTTCAACCAGCTCCTTTATTCGAAGGTGCTTACGAAGTAGGGTTTGCGTACGTGTATTCTTAGAGATACACGACTACGTTGTATTATGTAATCTCAAAAAAATGGTCAGCCCCTCCTGGTCAATTGTCGATCAATTAATCATCTGCATTGTTTATGACTCTGTTGTCGTCGAGGTGGTACGTAAGCGTTTTAGACTTTTGATCTGTTTCCGCTGCTGGATTATATATGTTCTATTGCTCTATCAAATTAATTAATTCCTGGATATTTAATTTTATGATTAGAGGACAAGTCTAAAATATAGTGTAGACCTGAGTCTCTTTTGAAAAGTCGGATTGGATGGAGACCGGCCGGCATGTGTATCATAAATTGAACATGCATACTCCTATACTTGTTTTGTACAACTAGAGACAGTATAGTATGCATTAGATGTGTGGCTCAACTGTGACCACACTTATGGATTATATATATTATTGTAGTTTAATTATAAACCCACGCAGTTTGTCGTAATCTACAGTAGCTGGTCCACGTACGGTTCTTGATAAATAGTCTAATGACACATGTGGTCGCGTAGGCGTAGGTTATCATCATCATCTACCATTATACGCTACTCTCTCTTTGGTTCCGAATATAACATGTTTTATCTTTTTAATTCATAACTTTTGTTATGTAACTGGAGATATATTATATCTAGTTTCATAGTAAAAAGTTGAAAAGAACAAAAATATTTTTATAATTTAGGACGGAAGTAGTTAGCTAAAAAAGTAGTATTGAAAGGAGATGGATCGATCAATAGTTGCTCTTGGATTTGCAGCGTCGTGAAGGTGGTGAACTCCTGCAAATGGAACCCAGCAGGCCCAAGCCCAATCTTTGCGCGATCGACTCCTCCATGGGCCCCAAAGTATGGGCCTGGCCCACGCTGCACCGCTATACCCCCTGTTCCCGTTCCGTTCCGTTCCGGTTCCGGGCGGTGGCCCGGCCCCTATAAAAAGCAATCGGCCCAATCTTCCCTTTGCCAAAATTTTCCCTTTGACGTTGTCGGCGGCGCGTGCGTCCGTCATGGCGGCGGAGGTTATTCGGAGGGAGCCCATCGACGTCCAGCACGTCTTGTCAGCGGCGTTCAAGAGATGGCAGTCGTCGTCGACGGCGGAGGTGCCTAAGCCTACTTGGGTAGAGGCGCTGGAAGAGGACATGCTATTGTTCTCGCTTATGGAAAGGATCGGTGACCTTGGCCCTCGGGTTACTGATCGGGGTCATCGATCGAGCCGCTGGGAGGAAGGGTCGTGATTTCTCACGCAAGTTGGCTGCACACCCTCACGAGACATGCATTCACAAGTCACTTAAGAGTTTCCAAGAAAAGCAGTCACAGAATCGGCAAGAAGCACTACTACTGAAATAAACTTCCGTGACGTTTTTTGCCACGCAGGGTCACGGTTAATCGAATTGATCAATTAACCGTGGCGGTCAAGCAGGATCACAGAATCGCAAGAAGCACTACTACTGAAATGAACTTCCGTGGCGTTTTTTGAAACCGCCACGCAGGGTCACGGTTAATCGATTGATCGATTAACCGTGGCGGTTTTCTGACCGCCACGGCATCGATTAACCGTGATGGTTATTTAACAAAAACCACCACGGTTAATAGATTCACCGTGGCGGTTTTCCTTTAGATTACCGTCATGGTTAATGAATTAACTATGACGGTTTTTGTTAAATAACCGCCACGGTTAATAAATTTAAGATTAATAAAAAAATAAATTGTAAATATTATAAAATTATAAATTATGATGTACACCACATATTAAATAATAAAATAAGATAATATTTACACAAATCTTGAACATGCATCACATTTCGACATTCAAGTCACATGTTTTCGCGCTTCAAGCACTTAGTTTAAAAGTTACAAAGAGGCCGGTGACCATCATTTTTACAAACTTGAACGATCGATTAAGTTTAGGTTACAAATACAGATCGACATCTAATCATCAAAAGGGTCACCCCCACCTATAGTCTCTCATGTCTAACTTATTCCTCGAGTCTCGTAGTTCCCATAACCCGTCGTCTAGAGCAAGCGGCTCGTTTGGGTCGAAGAAGTGGCCGCTAGGTTGCACAACGTCATCGAGTGATGGCCCTATAGATGTCGGCAACCACATCTCTCGAACGTAAGGTCCTTGTCGGAGTCTTTCAACCACCTTTTTGTGGTTCTCTTCTTCAGCTCACGCCAGTACTACTACGTACACGCCACCGCGCCTCATGACCCGACAAGTAGAGAAACCACAAAGGGATGTGCCTTCAGTTACTTAGGGCACTGCATGCACGATATATGTACCAAAAAATGGTTAGAATATTATGAGAGCATTCAATATGGACGAGCAAACGAGAGTAATGCTACATACCGGGTAGTCTCCCCTGATTTTCATTTTGTCCTTATGGTCCCTTTTGCATGCCTTGCACCTCCAATCGAGTGAATCGGGGTCGGCCAAGTAATCCTTGTAAGCCCTGTATGAAATCCAAGAGTGTCAACAATTATGTATGTCAAACTTAATATGTATGTTGTGTGTGGTATGAAAGAATATAGAAGTGTCGCCCTTTTCAAAATGTCTATAGAGGCATGCGGGCACATCTTCCAAGGAGTCCATCCTAATGGCTATTCCATCCGGAGGAAAGATTACCCAAGCAACCCAATGGCCCGTGAATGTGGTTGTAAATACACCGTCCAAGCTACACCATTATATTTGATTACATATAGATTTCAAGTGTTCAAAAAATAAAAGTATTGAATAATTAACCTAGTATCCCTTTGACTTACTTGAAATGGTGGGCCCCAATGAGACTCCTATTCTCTTTGACCTTCTTCATGCACCTATAGATGTAGTCTGCCGTCTCTCTAACTTTTTGGTTGATCCTGTCTGTCCGCCATTTATGTTGTGCTTGCTTGTCCAACTTGGACAGGTCGGGGTGCCGGACGCTCTCTATCCAATATCCAGTAATTTCCTTATTGCATATAAGCGGTGGACATAGATACACAACTGGCTCATTCATCTCTCGGGCTATCCATGCATGCTTGCATCCTGCAAGCACATGTCGTCACGTCATTATAGGAGGAGTGCTAGAATTAGTGGTATACGAGCGGGTAATGCATAAACAAACTCACATAGCAAAGAGTGTGACAACGGAGGGTCGAGGTCCTTGCACGCCGCAACCGCCACATTTCGTCGAAGCCTAATGGCATTGAAATATCTTCGTCCAAGCGAAAGAGCTCTTTGGGGCACCTGAAACTGAACTCCGACACCCCTCGCTTAGTTGCATGCTCATATAATATGTGAAACCTTCGAGTGTCCCACTTCTCGTCCTCGATTAGCTGTCCCTTGGGCACCATGAACTTACCAAGCTCAAAGAAGGGCATTTCGGGCTGAACCATTCTCCTCGCTTAGGTGATGCATATCTCCTATACTGAAAAAGATGATGTACGTTAGCATCATCTACGTATGCATACGTAATATGTTTGGCTAAGTTTGGTTGAGATTAGCATACATATACGTACCTACTACTGCCGGTCCTCACAGCCCCCGGGTTCTTCTTAGCCAATCAGAGGTTCTTTTCTTGCTTCGCTAGCTCCGCCATGTCCGCATCTTCTAAGAATTTGTTGGTCATAGCAAGAACTTCCTCGTCTTCTTTTGATAGCTTCTTCTTCGGCGCTTGGGAGGGGGGACATTGGACATCATCGTCCTTCTGACTACTATGAGCCGGTGTTTGACAATCCTATGCATGTGAATTGAACTTAATTAGCCCCCAATGCAGAGTACAAGTCAGCCATGTATTTTTGTGCTATACCTGTCAATTTTTTTGAAACCTCCTTGAGCAAAGGGCGCTTGAACGGCGTGGGAGGACAGCAATCCCCTTGTCACCACGAGGAGAAGGTGTTCTCTCGCTGAGCCGTAACGGGTGTCTTGTCGCCTTCTTCTCCTTCGGGTTGTTCGGAGGTGGGTTCGGGACGAGGACTTCGGGACCTCGGCCACCATCGTCGTTGTTATCATCGTCATCATCGTCGCCACCACCCGGGAGACGGAGGGGGGGCTGGGTGCCGCCGCCGTCCGAGGTGTCGGTTTCATAAGGACAATGTCATCCTTGTTCCATAGGTACTCTGAACCGACATGAAGGTGCTTGATCAATGTTTCTCCTTCTTCACCTGGAATGTCGATCTCCTCATCACCACAATTTGATTCTATGGAACGCAACACCACCACAACATAGTCGGGTGGGACCGGCTCGTTATTGTACACGACTCCTGACACGGGTGGATACACCAAGCCAGCGGCCACCTCCTTCTTCTTTCCCTTCCTACCAATGGGTATATGGGGAGAGCCCATTACGGGTTCATCGAGATCGTCGATCGGGTTCTTGCTGGCTCCAGCAGTATGAAGATCTCTAGATTAGTTTTGGATAATTAATGACACCCAAGGACTAATCTCCATGCTTAAGTGTGACCTAGTATGAGATGAGTTCTACTCAAGTCTTGGTGCAAATGGCGATCATGGTGGATGACATGGTGTTGATCCAAAAGATGATCAAGTGGGTGGACTTGGGAAAATAAGATGGAGAAATAAAATGGGCTCAAGGCAAAGGTATATTTGATAGGGCCATTTTGTTTTACACTCAAGATACCATAGAGGGTGTGAGTGGTTTAGGATCAATAGCCGAACTATAAAGAGGGGGAAACCTCGGGAACATCGATCCTCATGTGCCTCTAGGTTCAAAAATCATATGCATGCATTCTAACCTAGAGAGCTAACTTCGCACTTGGTGAAAATGTTTTTCAAAATACTAACTCAACTTGCCTAGGTCCTCTTCGACGTGTTGGCGACATGGAACAAGTGGCGGAAGTTGAAATGAAGCAAAGGAGAAGGTGTTTCTATGCTTCTCGGACAATTGGACTGCTCTTGGAATGGAATTCTGCTTTGATCCATTGTGATTTGGATTAAGTAACCTTGTGTGTTGTGTATCCCTCTAAGTAAGCATTCCATAGACTCCAAGATCATCGAAAACAGAGTTCGGATCAAAGAGTTATGCTCAATTGATCGAACATTGGTGAGAGCGAGTGACGCAGACTCCGGGAGCGACAGACGCTGGCATCAGCGTCCCTCGCATGTTTTGTATGCGATTAACGCCCAAAATAAACGAAATAATGGCGCGCCGGTTAAACGCTCTCGACTAACATAGTCCAGAAAATACGGTTTAAATCGCGGGTAAATTTGTTTAAACAACTAGACTTAAATATCTTTCCGATGATACTAATTAAAGGTCCTAATGGCTAGAGGGGGGTGAATAGCCTGTTAAAATTTCATTCAAGACACTAGAGCAACCGGTTAGTATTTAAAACGGCGAAGCGTAACATAGCGGTGCTACAAGTGTAACTATGCAAGCCCCCTATGCAATCAACACTAGGTAAAGATTATGATCTCTAAACACACACTCAACCTACCTATGTCAATCCTAGGTGAACAAGATATGCTAACAAGTCAAACACTAGAGGCTACACAAGGTGATCAACTAATCAACCTAATCAAACTACACAAGGTAAACTAGCAAAGTAATGCGAAGGTGAGCTAGAATACAATACCACCGTGGAGAGTAGAGGATGTAGCAAATCACCGTGATCAATAAGAAATCTTCAACGAGCTCAAACAATTGACACGATGAGTTTTACCGAGGTTCACGTGGTTTTGCATTCTAACACGCTTTGACTCCTCGTTGTGGCGATGCACCCACTTGATGTTCCACAAGCTTAATGGCCGGGTGCCAAATCCCACGTTGGGAGCTCAATAAAACAATCATAAGAGGGGATCCACAAGCCACGAGCAATCCACTAGTGATACCTTTCGTAAGAATCTCCCACGGGGTAAGGCTCAACCCCTCACAAGTCCACCTCCGTGGCCTTGAACAAGCTCCAATCGAGCTCAACACGGCCTCAACCTCCAAGCCGCTTGGGGAACCAAGCAAATTTCCAAGAGAAACAAAATCCCGCTAGCTCCTCCAAGGATGAAGTGCCTCTAGATGCAATCAACAATGCAATGCACTTCAATCTCTCTTTGCTCAATCTCACCCAAGAATCGAAGATTAGAGTCAAGAGATGAGTGGTCATGTGGAGTATGTCAAGCTCACAAGGATGTTAGAGTGTTCAAATGTGCAAGAGAGACTCAAATGAACCATAGGGCATATTTATATATAGCCCCCAAGACATAAAGAGTCGTGTGAGTTCAAAGCATCGATAGCTGGAACTATAAAGAGGGTCCTCGATCGATCCTCATGTGCCTCTAGGTGATCAAACGCTTTGCCATTCTAACCTAGTCGTGCTTCCGGCCACAATCGACAAATTGATTGTGAAAATGCCCCACACGAGCACATGGTGATGTACACATGGTAGTGTTGGCACATTCGATGCGGTGGTGTTTGCGGGGTTGCCGACCGACGCTCACCCTCCCCGTCAAAAGTCCCGATTCCAAACCTCTGAGAAAATCGACCGGACTTCTATTGACCGATGCATCGTGGTGGTGAAAACATGCTATTCCTCGTGCTCAAATTGGTATATTTGTTGGGTAGCATGTTGGAGGAAACCTGCGAAATTCGTCATCTTGTTGTCGCCTTTGCTTCAACCATGCTTCACCTCTTGCCATAAGTTGCCAACACGCCGAGGATGATCTCAATATCTCATATGTTAGCTTTTCGCCAAAAGCGATTTGGCAAGAACGGTTAGTGCTCTCAATCCTAAATGCAACATGCAAGTCAATATGGACCTAGAGGCACTTTCTCATTGGCTTAGCCGTGGCATTCCCTCTTGATAGTCGGCCATCTATCCTAAACAAGATCACACTCTAATAGTGTCTTGATCACCGAAAGAAAACCCTATCAAGTTATACCTTTGCCTTGATCTCCGGGTCCTTTCCATTGACAACCGATCTCGATGATCCATCATGTCCATCATCAAAGTCCATGCCCATGATCATGTAGCTCCATTTATTGTCCATGCAATCCTATCTCTTAAGCACACTAAGACCAACAGGATTAGCATAACAAGGTTTCATCAATTTCCAAAACCAAACATGAGCTTTCTTGAACGCCCGGCCCCAACGGCTAGTTGATACTTCTAGTTTGAATCGAATCGCACGCCGACCCATCAATCGCCGTTGTTAATTTCGCCATGAGGCAAGGCACGCCCGCCGCTCTTTGATCGGTCGCGTTAGTCGCTTGTTAAATTTGCACGGAGACCACCCCTAACGTGCTCATTTCAAATGGGGGTCTATATATATGTGTTTGGCATTTGTGTTGATTGCTTGTCTCTCTTGGTCATTTGAATTCATTCTAACACCCTTTGAGCTAAGCCAAACCTCTCCCACTCTCTTTACTTGCTTTTGAGCACATTCTAGAGAGATTGAGTGGTGATTCAAGTGCATTGCATTGCTTGTTGCATCTAGAGGCACTTGAGGGTCATTGTTGCTGGTGGTTTTTAGCTCTTGTTACTCTTGAAGAGTACCGCTCCTACTAGGCTTGTTGATTTGGTGGAGGCGTTGGCAAGAGTTGGAGATTGTTCTTGACCACCTCCTGCTGATTTGTGAGGGGTTCTTGTGCATCCTTGTTGGGCTAGAATTGCAACTCTAGTGGATTGCTCGTGTCTTGGGTACCTCACTTGTGAGTGGTGGCTTTGGGGCTAGCAAGTGCACCGCCTAGCTCAAACACCATCCTTGTGTTGGTCGGCACAACCGAGAGACTAGCTTGTCGGTGCACAAGTGAACTCCGGGTGAACAAATCATCGTGTTCATTGTCTTCATTGGTGATTGGCATCATCCATTGATTGTGATTGTATATCTCTCTTCACGGTGATTGGTTCATTGCCTCTACACTTCAATATAGCAATTCCTTGCTCTTGCATTTACATTCCTAGTTTACCTTGAGTAGAGAGCTAGCTTTTCTTGTGTAGGTGTTCTTACTAGCATAAAGGTTTATTTAGGCTTGCTCACTAGTTAGAGTAGTGACATAGCTCTAGTGTGACATAGAGATCATAGCTTTTATCAAGAATTGTCACTAGAAGTCTTGCAAGACATTAGAGCTAGTGCAAACCGCATTTACGCCTTTTGTTATACTAATCGGTTTGTTAAGTATGTTTGTAGAAATTTTTATAGGCTATTCACCCCCCTTCTAGCCATCTAGGACCATACACAGTCGTCAAACCATGCTTGCAAAGCATACTGGCCCGTAGATCTTGAAGCTTGGGGTCATTGCTCGTGAATGCCTCTTCTATTTTCTTCTCGACCATGTCCTTTATGGTTTCCTAATAGCCTTGCATCACTAGGCCTTCCTTGTATCTCTCGCCTCGTGTGGTAGTTGTTCGCGTCGGATGCCCAGGAATCCACGGTCTTCTAGCTATGCCTCGAGCCCTTGCCCCAAACTTCGGCCCGGTGCTGCTCGGGTCTTCCGATTGTCTCGGTCAAACTCGTCGTGCTCCCTCATAGGTTTGAACTCCCCGCGCTCCTTGGCCTCTTCGACAAGCATCACCTTCTTCTCCACCTTGTCGACCTTTGGGTCATTGTACTTGGACGTGATGCCCACCTTTGGTTTTTTGGGCTGACGAGCATAGAGGAAGTCACGTGCCCTCTCAAGAAGGGGTTTCAACGGATTTTCTATCCCTTTCTCAGCTTCATCCCTTTCTTTCCGCCGCCACTCTTCCCTATGACCGGCATATCCTATCATGCCGAGGTTGTGCCTGAGGGAATAAGGACCTGCATCTCGTGGGCTTGGTTGGAGCAAAAACAACAAACCAAACGCACCCAAAGAAACCGTAACTTTCTTGTGTTGCCGGGCATCTTGAATGTGTCTCAGCGTTGTATCTTTCTTGTCTTGCATGCTGGTAGCTGCTGGTAGTGATAGCCTTGTAGTGGTAGTTGTATCTACTACAGGTCTCTCTTTATCAGCGTGCACCCAAGCAAGGTTCATTGGGTGGATGGATCTCCCGGCCCGCACCCAAGATTTTGGGGTCAAGCAAGGTTCATTGGGTGGATGGATGATCCATCACATGCCATCGATCAGGATTAGCCCATGCATCGCCAACAATTTTCTGCTCCAAGATTCTTACTGTGTCTAGTTGCTCGGTTCCATGGTCCCGGGGATCTTGCCCATCGATCTCGTTAATTTTTTTAAACGAATCTCGTCAATTTGAATCCAACAGCAAATTCCTGCATGCATGCCGTCTTTTGGCACTGCTGCTGCCATCAATGTACTGCTAGACATGTGCAGCTTCTGGGAAAAATCTTTTTCTTCAGATCACGTTCTACACTGATAACGAGAGACCTGCAGTAGATACAGCTGCCACTACCAGGCTATCACTACCAGCAGCTACCACTACCAGTAGCTATCAGCAAGCAAGACAAGAAAGATACAACGCAGAGACGCATTTATTATGCCCGGCAACACAAGAAAGTTACGGTTTTTTAGGTGCGTTTGGTTTGCTGTTTTTGCCCCAGCCAGGCCCACGAGATGTAGGTCCTTATTCCCCTCAGGCACAACCTCGGCATGATAGAACGACAAAAAGAGCGATCAAGAAGAGGTTCTCCGTCATGCAGTCGCTTCTCGCGGATCCTGAGGGGTTGGAGCAGTTCAGGCAGTTTCTAAAGGATCAGCAGTTGGCCTTGTTCCACGAGCATCGGCGTCTCTTGTCTGAGATCAAGGATCCTGCAGATTGCATGAGCGAGGCCGATCGAGCAAAGGTGGCAGAGAGCCTCAGGCAGGAAGTGTTCCAGTATGCGACCTCCCTTGAGGAGGGGAGCCCCGTGCGTCGGCGGCTACAAGCCACGTCTCGCATCCTCGACTTCGACCCCAAGCAGGGGGGCGTGTACTACAACCGCTAAGATGTTTTGGCTTTGTTGTGGCTGACAAATGTTTTGTCTCCCCTGACATTAAGAAGGCGTCTTGTTATAAAAATATCTTGAGGAAATTAAGCCTTCATTTTTCAAATTAGTACTGTAGACAATTCATTACCGCATACAACACACTGGATCAACAGCGGGCGATCCATCCAATGGAAAGCCACATGCATGATCCGATTCGGCCCAGGTTCTAATGGGCCCATTGTCATGGCACATGGGCTAGCCCTTTGCTCTCCTCTGTTCCTCAACGAGACGGAGCCGAGCCGAGCAGACTGTCCTAGCTCATCAGGAATACAAGCCGGGTGGATGTTCAGACGTTACTCCAAAGATCGATCGATTGTCCTATGACAAAATCAAACAAAAGAAATGTGCATATTCAGATGATGACAGTTTTGGCTTAACCAAGCGCACATAAGGAATAAAAATCCAGTACATGCATGAATCTGATTCACATGTATATGAGATTACGTACCAGAATCGTAGGAAAGATGGCAGTAGGGCCCACGCGCAACTAACGCTGCAGTGTCAGCTTAATTGCCCATCTCTTTCTGAGAGACAGACAGGGGGCACAACACATGATAGTATGGTCGGATGGACAGCCACATTAGCATCACAGACCAAGAACAAAAACTGGCCGGCCTCTGGTCGTCCTTCTTGTGGATAGTAATGATACATATATACTTTAGTGTCTTCTTTTCTCCAATTAAGTAGTTTCCTCTGATTGGGAAGGAGGTCACTTTTCAGATTTATCTTTTTTATATAACAAAAAAGGAAGAAATTATTAATTTTTTTAAGAAAATTTATCCACATGACCACTAGTGCAGAAAAGGACCTGTATACTTGTGAAAAATTCCCAATCTCCAAGGTACACAGGCCTCATAGACCATCGGGTCTGAAGTCCAGTACGCATGCAGTTCAAACCAGCCCTCTCGTGAACCGCGGCCGTTACTAATAACTATCCTTCTCTAGGTTCGGCATGAGATTTTAGATCTTCAAGCTGTCTAGGCATCTCAGATCTCACATATCGATCCCTCTCAATCCATCACAAGATCGGTACGTTCACCTGTCATGGCAGTTTTCGTCATCTTGCTAAAGTTGATAAATCAACAGGTTTGTTTGCGCCATGACAATTGAAGGCTAGCCACTCATGATGATGCCAAAACAGTACCACTATATACACACACACATATTAGATGGAAAGATATGTGTTTTATGTTGTTTTGTATTGTGTTTTCTCTTACTCCGTCTACTAAAATCCGGTAAATCTCTTGTCACCTTTCTAAAAATATTTAGATCGAAAGAGTGGTTTTCATGAAATAGTTTTTTTTTTATTTTTCGAATCATGACATATCCTACCCCTATCCAAGAGCAACTACAAATTAAATAGCTAAACAATGAAATTTGGTTATTAGGTTTAGTGCTATCCTTACACCTTCTACTTCTAAAATGAACTATAGATAGAAAGAATCATTCTGTCCATAAGAAGCGACCCACCATAGGTTCTAAAAAAGATCTTTGGCGACCGTCCACCATAAAAACTCAAAAGAGAAAAAGAAGTGGTTTTCTTCATGAAATTCCAAGTTCGAAGTACCGTTTTTTTTATTTATTTTTCCGAATCATGACATATCCTACCCCTATCCAAGAGCAACTACAAATTAAATAGCTAAACAATGAAATTTGGTTATTAGGTTTAGTGCTATCCTTGCAAGATTGTAAGTCATCAAAGATATCGTCGATGGGCACATCGACAACAACTATAAGGTACGCTCGTATTTTGTAAATTTATTTGAAAGTAAAATTATTACTCATTAGTGAAGACAGCAGACGATATCTCTATCGATAATTAAACATTTCCGTAACTTGTTTTGAACCACATAGCATAATCAAACATAGATAGATACTCATGTAACAGTATATAGCATTCACCCTAGAAAGGCACGCTCAGCTGACACCCTATATAAGTAGCTCGTGCAATTTAGCAATTCAGCTCCGGCGGCGGGTTAATGCGAGAGCGAGAGGCCGCCGGCGAAGGAATGGCAGGCGGGACACGGCGGCGGGGACAGCGTGGGACGCGGCAAGGAGCACTCCAGGGCCCCGGCTGGCCGGCCACCCATGTCGGCCGTGCCCGCGGCAACCAGCGACGGCCCCGCTGCCCTTGCGTGTGCCTCTCCCTTTCAGACGGACCCGACCGTGTCCTCCGCTCCGTGTTTTGCTTTAGCAGTTGGCACTTGGCACTTGGCACTGGCACCGTTGTTCCGCTCCGGCTCCGCTCACACTGTTTCGGTTTGCATCCCCTGTACACAAGAATACGAAATTCCAGTACAGAAGATGCGCAATCAAATGCAGTTTGTCGTTTTGGACTCCAATTCGATACATGCGTTCCTTTAGTTAGATCAATTTCTATATAAGGATTGTTAAGGCGTGATCTAAAAAATATATGAGCCTGTTCTTTTGGCCGGTGGCCGGCCGATGCGTTTCGGTAGAAAGGTGCGTTGTTGGACCGGGTCGACCGATCTTTGTGAGAGAAATTATCATTTACTACGCGAACAGAATGGGGCCTATGTAATATATATCCATATAATAGTACTAGGCCTTGTTTAGTTCCCCTCCAAATTGCAAGTTTTTCCACTCTCTCCATCACATCACATTAAATACACCAAAAGACATATATTCGGAGTATGAAATGTAGGTAAACAAAATAACTAATTACACAGTTTAGATATAGATTACGAGACAAATCTTTTGAGTGTACTTACACCATGATAGGATAATATTTACCACAAACAAACGAAAATGCTACAAGAGTACTACAGGAGTTCCAGTGGTGTTTTTTTCAAGTTTTTGCCAACTAAAAAACCCTAGTACAAAAGATGCCGTAGATGAATTGTACTACTTGATCATCTGCATAAATTAAAGATAATATATATATGTGCACAAGCACAATTTGACTATGGAACATCTAAGGATTGTTGAATGGTGAGGGAGACATTGAAAAGTTTAGACCAAAAGTTTTCCTTTTTTTCCTCCATAGGGCCAATGGATTAGCTAGCTTTTGTTTCAGTGGTTTGCTTACCTAGGTTTGGACCTATCCGTGGGAATCAAGACAACCAGCTTTTGTGTTAGTGCTCCTTTTAGGTTTCTATAAGCAACTCTTGGCGTTTCTTCTGAACTGTTTTCCTTTTTTATTTGTCTCTTCTATGAACCTTTCAATATAGGTAAATTTCTGCGTTGGTCGGGCTTTCCAACCTCCTCTACTTATTCTTTGTGTCATCAATTACAAATCACACACAATCAAGCTCTATCTAAGGCCTTCCAAAATGCGCCATGATGGATGAGAGTCCGTGTCGGATCTGAGTCTCGATGCATGTCACATTTGATTGTGGCTCTGTAGAGGTTCAAAGAAGCTTGTAGAGTGCTCGGTGTCTTTGCCAAGCAAAAGACTGTAAGCAATCGTTGAGTTTCGTGTTGGCTGCATACCAAGCACCCAAAAAAGCATTATGATAGAAGGATGAAAGCGGGTGGAGCCATGTTGAATTTTTTTTTCAAGACCAAACCTGATGACACGCTTTTCATTAAAGTAGAAAGAGGGTTGCAATACAACCCAACCAACCAACACAACAGGGTAACCAAGGTTACCCGATGCCACCCTATCACTATTGGATTTTTTTTAAAAAGATTACATTAGAGTACAAATACTACCGATAATAAAAGTCCTGCTTTTGCTGAAGCCAGGATCAACGCCTCCAGCTGACTGAACCCACCTGCACACCATAGCTTCGCCTCTTCTTGAATGTCATCTGCTAACCTTGTGGCCGTTCTTGAGATGGCATCGAAAGTCCTCACGTTGCGCTCCTTCCAAAGCATCTACCCGATTAGCATGAAAAGCGAATCGAAAAACCGGCAAACCACCTTTGGTATTTGCTTCCTGCTGTTTAGCCACCAAAGGATGGCGCTACCCTCCTCCTCAACAATTGTGTGATGCAACCCCGGTTTTGCCAAACAAAGATGCCAAGTTTCCCGACTAAAGCAGCAATCAATCAGGATATGGTCCATCGTCTCCGCCTCTTGGTCACACACAATGCATACATTGGAGTCCTGGAGGCCGTGTCTGAATCTTCTGTCGGTAGTCCAACACCAGCCATGTAGAACCAACCACAAAAAGAACCACACTGAAGGCAGCGCCGCCGTCTTCCAGAGCTGCTTCACACCCGGCAGAATGGTGGAACCTAGAAACATTGCCCCATAAGCAGAGGCCGCCGAGTAGGCACGATTAGAAGTTAATCTCCACACGAAGGTATCCGGCTGATCGGATAGTTGCACTGAGTCGAGAAGGTCGCAGAGGCGGCTGAACTCCACCGGCAGAGTTATAGCCACTCCGTCGGTGATGTGCAATACCCAAGCATCATTCTCCATGCAGTCTGCCAGATTACATCTATGTTGACTAGGGTAAAATTATCTGTAAGGATATGATATATTATACAGAACCAGCGATAGTAGAATTCGAGAATAGAAACAGAAAATGTTAAAAATCATGAGGAAAATAGAAAACACGAGGAGGGCACCTCGGTGCACGTTCCACCCTCCGTACCTCTCCTCCTCCACTCGTGACCCCCAACGTTCCCTCCCCTGGCCCTGGCTGGAAGGTCGCCTCCCGATCTCCCCACACCGACAATGCTGCCGCGCCGCGCGCGGGCGCGCGGGCGCCGGCGCTGCTAGGATCCTCGCGCGACCCCGCGCCACGCCGGCGACAACCTCCCGACCACTCACCCGGCGGGGCGAGGGCGACCAATGCGCGAACGCGCCCGGCACGCCAACCCCCGGGTGTCACCGATGCCGCCGCCCGCGGGTGGCGACGACCCCGATGCCGACGCGGCGCCCTCCTTCAGCGGCAGCGGCTCCCGCGACGAGGCCGAGCGGGCGCTCCCCAACGGGGACATCTACACGGGCCAGTGGCGCGGCGCCGTGCCCCACGGCGCCGGCAAGTACCTCTGGGCGGACGGCTGCATGTACGAGGGCGAGTGGCGCCGCGGCAAGGCCACCGGCCGGGGCAGGTTCTCCTGGCCCTCGGGCGCCACCTACGAGGGCGAGTTCCTCGACGGCTTCATGCACGGCGCCGGCACCTACGTCGGCGCCGCGGGGGACACCTACCGCGGCGTCTGGGCCAAGAACCTCGAGCACGGCGCCGGCGAGAAGCGCTACGCCAACGGGGACCGCTACGACGGCGAGTGGCGCGCGGGCCTCCCCGACGGCTGCGGCCGCTACGCCTGGCTCGACGGCACCGAGTACGCCGGCGGCTGGCGCGCGGGGCTCATCCACGGCCGCGGCGCGCTCGTCTGGGCCAATGGCAACCGCTACGATGGCGGATGGGAGGGCGGCCGCCCCCGCGGGCAGGGAACCTTCCGCTGGGCCGACGGCAGCCTCTACGTTGGCTTCTGGGGCCGCGAGGCGCCTGGAGGCGCCGTCCATCAGAAGGGCGTCTACTACCCGTCACCGGCGGCGACGGGCGACTCCCCCGGACGCGCGACCCGAGGGAGGTGTTCGCACGGGACCTGCCGGAGTGCGTGCGCTCCGGCACCGAGGCCCAGTCAGCGCTCACGTCTCTGAGGTCCCTCAAATGGCTGATGCGCTCGGTCAGCGGCCGGGGAGCTCGTCGTCTGGCAGGAGCAATGGCTCGGCAGGCAGCCTCGTGCACGTCTGGGGGTCGGACGGGGAGGCCAAGTGCGAGCTTGGGGACGACTGGAGACGGCGGAGCATCAGAGAAGGGAGGGGCTGCCACCACCGTCGCCCGCTCTGGCTCCACACCTCCCCATCCCCAACGGCGCACCCCTGCGGCTCTCCAAGAAGCAGGGGATCACCATTGCCAGAGGGCACAAGAACTACGAGCTAATGCTCAATCTGCAGCTTGGGATCAGGTGCATTTCTTGGCAGTGATGATTAGCTATTTGATTTTTCCGTGTCACCTAGTGGATGAGCTTGAAAATGCCCATTTGATATCTCACATCGTTACCAAAATATTCTGTTTAAGCCTTTTAATAATGGCTGGTTGTGACAATTTATATCTACTTTCTGGGAAAGCAACGCAGCCCCTTCTCTGTCAACAATTTCAGCCATAATTAGTTAGTATTAAGCCTTAAATTTTGCCATCATGCATTGAGAATGTTGAAACATTAAAAAGCATCTAAAGCCTAGAATTGTAGGGTTAGTGTTAGTGTGGAGTAAGGGCTAAACTGGAACAACAGAGCATGTTCCCGATTTTGATGAGTAATCAGATTTGGGTGTTGTATATCAGGTTTAGCATTCCTTAAGAATTGTTATCATTAGCTAATGACACTATCATACTGACTCAGTTCTGATTCTGCTTTGTGAAATAGATCTATATCAAGAGGACAATAACTATACATTACCAATTTACTTTATCAATCATGCTTTATGTATGCACTTTCAGTTCTTACAAATGTGCTACATATTAGATCACAATAGTTTCCTACTTATTTTAATATATGTTTTCTTAGGTGAGACGGTTTGTTCTTATCTCTAGAATGTCATATTCCTTTCTGACAACAGAAATAAATTTCTTATTTCCTGAATGTGCTTTATGGAATATATAGGCATGCAGTAGGAAGGCAAGGTCAGGTTTTGTTGGACCTGAAATCATCAGCATTTGATCCAAAAGAGAAAGTGTGGACAAAATTCCCTCCTGAAGGCTCAAAATATACCCCTCCACACAATTCTTGTGATTTCAAATGGAAGGATTACTGCCCAAAGGTGTTCGGTTGGTCATCGCTCCCATGATTACGATGCATAGTAGATGTTCTTGATAATTTCGTGGCGTTATGCTCATCAACATATACATCTGTTCAATTGCAGGACACTCCGTAAGCTGTTCAAGGTTGACCCAGCTGACTATATGTTGTCCCTCTGTGGAGATGATGCTCTTCGTGAGCTCTCATCTCCTGGCAAGAGTGGAAGCTTCTTTTACTTGACGAATGATGATCGTTACATGATAAAAAACAATGAAGAAAGGTGAAGTGAAGGTATATCTCTTGCTGTCTTTTTTCAAAATGCTTTCTAAGCTTCTTATATAGCCAGAAGTCTTGTTCTGAATGCATTGATCACCTATTACCACACAGATGCTTCTGAGGATGCTTCAAGCTTACTACAATCATGTCCGTGCATTTGAGGATACCTTAGTGACAAAGTTCTTTGGTCTACATTGTGTGAAGTCTGGATCACACCAGAAAAAGGTTAGAAAACTATATTATTGCCTGTTGCTTCCTTGTCACGTATCCTTGCTTTTATTATTTTATTTTTCCTTTTTTGGAAACGGTTAACAAGAGCTATTATTCACCGAAGAGAAAATATAGTTTTACCAAGATACAGAATTGATAGCAAGTGGATTCACCAGGAACACTGACACCTAAATACTGAAAACACACAATTTTACATACCAATACCTCATACTTGTCATTGTCAGACAGAACAGCTTAGTACTGAAGCATCATGTCTTTGGCTGATTTTATGTGTCCTTCATACTTACTACTCAGGTTCGTTTTGTGATAATGGGAAATTTGTTCTGCTCTGATCATACTATCCATAGGCGATTTGATCTGAAAGGATCATCTCTTGGCCGTATCACTGACAAGCCAGCAGCAGAGATTGATGAGTATACAACTCTGAAAGACCTTGATCTTAACTTTATCTTTCGGTTACAGAAACAATGGTACCAAGAGTTTCAAAGGTGTGAATATCTTATGCCTGATTCTCATGTCATTATGACCTAAGGAGTGATCAGTAACCTTGTTACTTTCACCCTTGTGCTAATGTAGATGTTAAATATCTTAAAGCAGGCAAGTGGACAAGGACTGTGAGTTCCTCGAGCAGGAGAAGATTATGGATTATAGTCTATTGGTGGGTGTACATTTTAGAGGTAAGGAAGACATATCTGCATCTGCAGACTGCAGGTTTGTTGGAAGCTAAAATCCTAACATTGTTATGTGCATTCGTTGAAGGTGCCATTGACGTTGATGGTGACAAATCTGCAACACCTCGTGTTTCAAGATGGGACAGGGATCATTTTCGTTCTGATCCAAATAGGTAATGGTTCTAGTAAAATCATAGTTGTAGTTTCCTAATCAGTCATTTGTGTTTGCTTCAAATAAAAAAAGTGTGCCAGAACCCAGGTTGTCATTGGGTTATAACTCATTCTTCAGCTTTCTAATGTGATAATTGGTACTCACTTGTTCATGCATTCTAACAGTAATTTTATTGATTTTCTTTGGCTGAGCAGGTGGTCAAAAAATTAAACTTGGAGCAAACATGCTGTCAAGAGCTGAACTGACAATCAGAAAGAATGATAGTGATGTTTTTGGAGAGCCAACTGGGGAGTACTGTGATGTTATCTTATACTTTGGGATTATAGACATACTTCAAGACTATGATATTGGCAAAAGGCTAGAGCATGCCTACAAATCTTTTCAATATGATTCGACATCCATTTCAGCGGTTGATCCAAAGCAGTATTCCAGGCGCTTCAAAGATTTCATATACAAAGCTTTCCAAGAAGATAAAGTAGACAGCTGAGTGTTCCAGGCGCTTCAGAGATTTCATATACAAAGCTTTCCAAGAAGATCAAGTAGACAGCTGAGTATTCCAGGCGCTTCAGAGATTTCATATACAAAGCTTTCCACGAAGATCAAGTAGATAGCTGAAAGTGTTTTGAGACAGTGCGACTGATATTGTCTGTGACTTGAAAATATGAGAGATCAAGCTGAGGACAGTGCATTGTGACATTTGATTGACGGGATTGTACATTATCGGTTTGCTACAGGAATTCAGCAGCGAAGGCATCAGGATGATTGGGTCGCTGGAGCACATGGTGGTCCCACAGTTTCCAGGAATCAGATTGGCTGTCATGTAAATATAAAGCAAGATGCACAGATACGGAGTTCAGTCACTCACAAAGAGTAGGAAATGTAACTTGCAGAATCAAATTATACATAGAAAGATGTAATCGAATGTGCCGAGCCTTTCAGGGGTTGTAAATTGTAAATGTTTTGTCTCAGGATACCATTCTTGTCTTGTCTCGATACTTTTCAATAGAAGATTGGGGGCAGGGGGAGTTTTCCGATTCCCAGATTTGCATTTGCTTTTATTTCTTTTTTAACAAAGCACGACGAGGTGCTAAAGCCTGAAGGATGCTCTAAAGCTTCCGTGCATGCATCTCCCAGGCATACTAATATATGCAGTCTGCTACATCAACATGCTCAGTGCAGGCCCAATAATACATTAACCAAAATAGTAATTTATTTGATTTCTACATCTTGCCTTTAAAATTCAGTACCATTTTCCCTCTTATTCTATCCTTCCCTGATATTACATTAACCAAATTAGTAATTTATTTGATTTCTACATCTGACTGATATTTAGTATTATTATCTAATTCTCCAATGTGTCATGTTGCTATTACTCCTACATGATAAGCTCCAGTTGATAGCTTCCACATGAGTATTTGGATGTTTTCCTCTTCTCTCTATGTACATTTCTTTATCAAGGAATACTGTTTGATCGATATAGGTCTTTTCTCAAGCTTCATAGAAATTGAAGATGGGTGATTGTCTACCAACTTTAAGATTTCAAGTTAATTATGGTGAAGCCAAAAATTATTCAATTCTAGAGCATTTTTCTCTACATAAGCTCCCTCCATAAATTATGTTTCTATATAACCCTACAAAATTTCGTAGCAATGCGCGAGGTATGCCAAATAGCAATCCGGGGAGCTCTGAGGGTGAAGACACAAAAAGAGTTATAAGCACTGATAAGTTGCGACTATAAGAGCCGCTCCAATGTAAATAAAAAAAAATTGAACCATGGGAAGAGAGAGAAAGAGGAAGGTTCCATTTGTACACTGCAGGACTATGGGGAAAGATTCTTTAGTTCGGACTTCTATCTTGGTGCGAACTATGGCACTATACAATGTGTGGAAATAAAAAAGACGAGAAACGATAAGCAACTATACACACTCTCTGTCCATGCAGTGCAAGCGATTGTTTATTTCAATCTCACACTCATTTATTCAAACTCCTCTACACTGTATCAGCCAACAACCATGGGAAGCACCGATTTTTAGTTTTTACCTAGCCCACAAATTTTGAATTTTTTTATCAAAAAAAAAAAAACTCCACACTAGAGCTGCCCTAAGAAGTAATGTTGCGTAA
This sequence comes from Hyparrhenia diplandra, assembly GCA_015847255.1. Classification (NCBI taxonomy): domain Eukaryota; kingdom Viridiplantae; phylum Streptophyta; class Magnoliopsida; order Poales; family Poaceae; genus Hyparrhenia; species Hyparrhenia diplandra. The sequence goes on along the minus strand of JADLZK010008249.1, from coordinate 77,944 downwards.
TCTATCTATACTCTTACAATCGCATACCAATCGAGCAATCTGATTGGTCCCTCTAAAACGCGGGTATGTTCATAGAACAGTAAAAACATAAACTATTGATCATGTGAACAGTCATAAACAGTGCACCCGTTATGAACAGTATTAAATCACGCAAAACAGTACAAACCCGTTTGTCATAAACAGTATGCATAAATATGTACTCCTCCGCCCCATTTCACAACTATGGGAAGCGTGTCCGTCAACGGTACAAAAAATACGTGCAACTTTTATATCTCCAAATAAATTTGTTAAAAACTAGACTTAAAGATTTTTCCAATGATACTAAACCGTATAAAATTTTTATATATTTTAATAAATAATTGCGCGGTTTGAAAATACTGTTTTCTAGTATTGCAAGTTTTCTGAAATATGTACTAGTATACGTTAATTTTAAATGTATATCCAGTGGTTGGGCAAGTAACCATTTTGTGTGGAAATGGGTGGGTTGGGGGCATATGACCCCTTTCCCTACATGGGAGCTCTATCAAAACCAACAGATTGAAACTTTGAATAGATCCTATTTGGGGTAGATCCTATTTGGGGGCTTTTTTTTTGTTTCAGAGCAATGATGTTAGCCTAAGAGCGTCGTTAGTTAAGCAGCATAAGGAGTGTGGAGCACCAGTGTGGAGGAGTGTGAGGTAGAACCTAGCTCCTCCAATGTGAGCATTGAGAGAAAGAAGAAAGAACAAACAATCATTTTTTTTTTGACAACTTTTATATGGGGGAACAAACACATAGAGCAAGCATCTTACTAAATACGTCTAGAAACAAAGAAGAGAGGAAGCAGTGATGAGGTGTGCTTAAATCTGATTACCATCATCATGACATAAATCATAAAAATCATAATGTGTGGTTATACCATTTTGCTAACATGTCATCTTTTGCATATAGTACTAGAATCATTCAAATTCAAATTCAGGTGAAGGCTTTTCTAGTAAAGCTTGTGTAGTGTGACGTGCGTGGCTGTAGGTTCGGCACGTGGCGGGGGAGACGAACCCGGGAGAGCAGCTCGGCGAGGCGGGCAGCGAGCGGGCGCGCGAGCTCGGCGTCGTGGCGGAGCAAAACTTCCGGGGGCGTGGGGAGGAGAGAGAAACTTTGAAAGGATCCGGTTTTGCGGGGGCCGCGGGTCTCTGGATGGGGACAACACGTGCGGCATTGCCGAGAGGAGGTGCGAGAGCGACGCTCTTGGAGGACCAAGACGACGACGAGGGGCGCGCCGCGACGGTGAGGGTGGAGGACGCCGGCGATGGGAGGGGCTGCCGCCGCCGTCGCCGGCGACGGGGCCCTACGCCGGTAGGTCCCGCGGCCCGCGGCGGCAGGGCGAGACCATAGCCAAGGGCCACAAGAACTACGAGCTTATGCTCAACCTGCAGCTCGGCATCAGGTATGTAGGTGCCCACCTTACCCAGGGGCCGTGCCTCATTTCTTCAAATGCTTGTGGTTCTGGTTCTGGCTGATGATCCCTTGCAAAGCATAAACGCTTCGTACATCGCATTTATTTATCCGGTAATTATATTGGTGACCTCTGTTGATGCAATGTGTGCTAAATCATTGGGCATTTGTTCTCTCATGTTATGCCATTGTCATTAATCTGTTGATTTATAGTATTTGGTTGGTTCGTTCTTATCATAATTAGAGATTGGATCACCGTGATCGGTCCTATATGTAAAAGCTGCAAGATTTTTCCTTTTAATGAGAACCTAAGATTGCTGAACACAGCAGGAGCTGTTCTTGAACAATGCCAAGCGATGATTGATGAAGAGTTTGTTTTCTCCCCTCCAGCGATGCTATGAGATTTCAAGATGGTCACCTAGTCGTCTAATGCGATGTTTTTGCAATGCGTTTTCTCAACGAACATGTTTTTGCTATGATTGAGCTCTATAATAATGGTGGCTAATGTCCTGGAAATGGTCACAAAGAAAGGTCTATCCTTGCTATTGCATTCAAAGGGCATGGATGGTATTATGCGAACATCGTGCGCCTTTATACTGAAATTAATCAGCAGAAATGGATGCAGACAAGTATTTCTACGCTTGGCACATGATCTTTGGTTGCACACCCAAGCTTGGCAAGTCACTTTTACAATGCTGAGGCACCCCTCATTTTTTAATCATATAAAGTTGAAAGCATAAAAGTTTAACAGATTGGAATGTCCACAGATAATGAGACATAAGAGCTTTGCAGATTGTATGGAGAAAATCCAGGGACAGAAGAGTTTAGCAGATTGTATGGGAACCTAAAGAGTTTTACAGAGGATCAGCTTTTCTGCATTCTTGTTTTCAACCGCATAATTTTCGATGGATAGTAGTCAGCCTTTCGAACTCTTCTGGCATGAAGTACAGTTGCATAATACTAAGAAATATGTAGCTACCGTGTGGCAACAGCATGTTTTTGCCATAACTAGTTTATTTATCATGTACAGATGCAATAGTACTCCTGACATTAAGAATGCCATAAGCCTTCTAATATATGAATATAACTACGTTTATAACGCACTCAATCTTGTCTGCATGACAGGCATGCAGTAGGAAAAACAAGGTCCAATTACGCTTGATCTTAAATCATCAGCTTTTGACCCGAAGGAGAAAGTATGGACAAGGTTCCCTCCGGAAGGCTCAAAATACACCCCTCCACACAGTTCATGTGATTTCAAATGGAAGGATTACTGCCCGCAAGTATTCCGGTACGTCACTCCCATCCATTATATATATGTTACACTTTGACCATGGTGCCATGCATGCTCATCGGCAGTTTCACTTAATTTGTTCTGAACTGAATCATAGGACATTGCGCAAGTTGTTCAAGGTTGATGCCGCAGACTATATGCTCTCTCTTTGTGGAGATCAGGCTCTCCGGGAGCTCTCATCTCCTGGTAAGAGTGGAAGCTTCTTTTATCTCACGAGCAATGACCAGTACATGATAAAGACGATGAAGAAATCTGAAGTGAAGGTTTGTGTGTTTTCTTGTCCAAGTACTTCCTTGACTCCAGAAGTCATAAGCAGCTTTGTTGTTAATCAACTGAACATTTGTTGTCCTAATATCACATATATAGATATTTCTGAAGATGCTTCGAGCTTATTATAATCATGTCAGATCATTTGAGAACACTCTCGTCACAAAGTTTTTTGGTCTTCACTGTGTCAAATTAGCTGGAGCTAACCAAAAGAAGGTCAGTAATGAGTATATGTCTATTTACCATGTTATAATGACTAGTAGATACTCTTTCTAGTTTACATACAATGGCCGAATCCTGATTGTCTCTTTTCTGTCTGTACTATCAACCAGGTTCGTTTTGTCATAATGGGAAATCTATTCTGCTCCGATTACTCTATTCATAGGCGATTTGACCTGAAAGGTTCGTCCCTTGGACGTACAACTGATAAGCCACAGACAGAGATTGATGAGTACACTACTCTGAAGGATCTTGATCTCAACTTTATATTTCGATTGCAAAAACATTGGTACCAAGAGTTCCAAAGGTGAGTGATGGTAGAGCTGATACAAAACCATTAAAAATCTATACATATTAACGTAAAGGTGAAATCTGTTGAAGCAGACAAGTCGACAGGGACTGCGAGTTTCTGGAGCAGGAAAATATCATGGATTATAGTCTTCTGGTTGGTGTACATTTTAGGGATACTAGGGATAGGCTATTGACCGGAGGTTGGTTGAAATGATAAGTATTTTAATGATTTTTTACATGGTTATTATCATGTACCTTATGAAGTGCATTACCGCATTATTACTTGAAGGTTCATTTGATAGTGACAGCAGCAGAGGATCGTCACCTCACTTGTCTAGAGGAGATACAGATCCAAACAGGTAAACTGAGACTCAATAGATTTGATGCCTGTTTGATATGTCCTACAGATCCCACACATATGTAAAAACGTGGAAGCCTTTTATGCCATTCCCTTCATCTGTGCTTTACTGAGTTGGCTCTAGTTGCAATTTTTGGATGAATTAATGCTTTCTAATATTAATGTAATAAATAACAAGAGTGACTCTTTTTGGACAGGTTAGCCAAGATAAAACTTGGGTCAAACATGCCGTTAAGAGCTGAACGGACAATAAGAAAGAGTGAGTGTGAAGTGCAGATTATGGGAGAGCCTACCGGGGAGTTCTACGATGTCGTACTATATTTTGGGATCATAGACATACTCCAAGACTACGATATCAGTAAAAAGCTTGAGCATGCCTACAAGTCTTTCCAATATGACCCAACATCTATTTCGGCAGTCGATCCAAAGCAGTACTCGAGACGCTTCAGAGATTTCGTGTTCAAAGCGTTCCAAGAAGAGAAGTTCGACTTGTGAGGAAGCTTGGGAGCTACCGTTGCCGCTGACACGGATAACCAGTGTTGAAATGTAGAGACATGCTGTGGCACTGCTCGCGTCGCATTGCATTGCAGCAGAGCTTTTGGATGGCGACCCTACTTCCACAAAGACTGCAGCGAGCGCACGACAGACACAAGCTTCAGTAGAGGTCGTCAGATTGATGAAGCCCCTGCCTGCGGACTCGACTCTGATGAGGGATTCAGCTGGCACTCTCCAATTCGAGATGTCGGTGCATTTCAATAAGCAGGTTCAACAGTATTTTTCATAAACTAGTCGTTTGGCAAACTGCTCTCCCGCAGCTGCTATGTCACACCGCACCGTGTGGTGTGGCATAGCGCGGCGATGGCAAAAGCTATGCCTAAGAAAAAGTATACATACATGCATATAGAAATCACTGATATTAGTGTAGAAGCTGACAACCTACAGAGAAATTTGTAATGACAGTTCAGGGATGTAAATCTTTTTACGAGGCAACAGGTCACAGTTCTTACAGTGAGCAGCTGCAGCGGCTGTATAAATCAGCTGCCGAACACTGATTATCTGGTAGTGCTACTAGTGTGTATCAAATATATTACTTGTATGGCAGTGCGGGACAGGGTGGAGATTTAAAACGAACATATCGGACAGTCTTGTTCTATTAATAACTGTACACATTCACCGGGTACCTCGCAAACAGAACACCCATACCTCCTTTACCTATCCAGAAGAATATGAACTACAACGAGATTGGCAGACAAGCGACACGGAACGAAATCAAGTCACAAGCGATGGGCACTAATTGCGGGGATAAAACACAGCCTCAAGCCTACCCCGAATTATTTATAAAAAAACTCATGCTGGGTTCTCATTTGAGCCCAGTTTTCCTCATCCTTTGCACAGGGCATGAATCAAACGGCCATACAAGTAGTCAACCTATCCAAATTCTATGAGAAGACGAACAAAATACATATACACCGCCACAACACTGGAAAAGCTTGTCTAAAAGGCACCTCCATGACAACATTACATACAGAAGACTATACCACACATCCCACTTAAGGAGCTACTCTTGCGCAACACAAAAGCAAAACCATATTGAAAAACAAAATACATTTACACTCGCATATGCAGTTTCTACATTTACCCTACTGAAGAATTTACAATCATGAAATTGAATGATCATCCTACCTTGGGTGGTTCCAAGGAGAGGGTGGCTTGTATGGAAAACCCTGAGGAGCAGACCCACGTCCTAAATCAAGACTATGAAGTTGTTCCATCAGTTGCGACCTTCGCTCCTTGAAGAAATCTAGTCTAGTTGTTAGTTCTACCAAAGTGGAGGACGTGACCATTGGTTGCCTCCCAAATTCAATGCCCTAACATACAAAAATATAAATAAACTTAGAAGCTGCAGCAGCATATTTAACAACAAAGCACTGCTAGTTTTGCTTACCTCTGCCAACTTTGGGACATTGATAGACACAGAGGTGTTGTCTGTTGACATACTTGTTGAGGCTTCTGTGCCTCTCGATTCACTTGAGGAAGCATCAAACGAAAGCTTTCGTGTGAGTGGCCTCGAAGATCCATAAGGTAGCACATGTTGCTTGATGTTTCTCCATTGTGATGACTCCACCGAACTCTCCTGCAGGCATGACTCAATCTAAGTATTGCTTGAAGCAGTATCATCTACCAACTTTTCATCAGATTTAAATGGGAATGCCAAACATAACCAGTCATTTTAGCATATAAAATTTCTTATGTAGTTGATAATGGATGGACATGTAGTCTAATGTGTTATGAACACCAAGATAAAGCTCCAAAAAATGTCACCATTTTTTACTAGGACAAGCTCAACTGTGGCACATGGAAAATTTGCAGTAAATGTTAAACCTCCTGACTAAAGGCGGTCCATTTTACCAAAACACTGCAGACCTGCGGAAGTTAATTTTGAAACTATAAGCATGAAACTCCAACTGCTGCTTCTGCATACTTTGGTCACTAACAGCTTTTGCAGTATTCAAGGCATGATAGTCAGGTATTCATTTTCTATCACTTAACTTTTGCTTACCAGCTGATAGATTTTAATTTTCTAAAACCAGCCATGAACAATAAGAGTACCATTATATTGCAAAACTGGAAGTTAGTAATCATGCATGCTAACAAGTCGAGCTCTAGGAAATTTCAACAGGTTTCAGCACTAAATATGAATATTGTGTAAAAAAGTTCATAACATACCTCATTTCTCTGCTTCTCTTGATTGCAGAAAGCAAGGTTCATATCAAATCCTTGTTGAACAAAGTTTCTGGTACATCAAAAAAGTATTACGTCAAAATCTGGGGAATATGGGATATGTACACGTCTAGAAGCATTGACCTGCTAATTACGAAAGCAAGAATAGTCTAATCCAGTGACAAAGCGCATACAGTAACCAAGTTTAGCATGATTCTCCGATATTAAAGAAATGAATTCGCTTGAACAGTTTAGAACTACAGACAAATCTCCTTGGATTCAGACAGTTGCGAGAAACCAAATTCCAGCATCGCCAGAGATCTAGAAACATCACAAGCCTCTTTGAAACATAGGATATCAAAAACACAGGAATCAGAAAAACATAGGATTGGAGTTGCATGTCACTTGCAACCCTACAGGAATTGCAAAGGTAGAAATTCTCTAATGGGGCATTGGAAAACACCAGAATTATAATAGATAGACACAATGTAAAGTTTCCAAGAGGTTGAACCCCATGTGAGAATTCCTCCAAAATTCCTATGGATTAAGTCATTCCATAAGAACTTTGTAGGATTTCAGGATGGTCAATCCTTTGATCCAAAAGGCTAAATAGGAAAAATTCCTATAGGTTTACAATCCTACAAAATTCCACCATGAATCCTTTGTTCCAAAGGGGTAAATGAAATAATTTTTATCTTACTGCTGTGAGAAGTGACTAGGAAGGCGGTGATGACGATCATTTGCATCCACTACAGAGCCATACTGGTGTTGACGTTGTTGATTGAGTTGGAGGTGAAGCTCTGCAACCTTCTGTTTTAATCTTGCAACATCAGCTTCAGCAAGAGCAATCTCCTCAAGCTCTGCCCTTGTCTAAAGTACACAGGGGGAAAAAATGAGACTCAATAAAACAAAGCCCATTAAGTGTAGGCATGGTTTATAAGGTAGTAAGGTACCTTCACGTCCATCGAACGAGCACTTGAAAACTGTCCAGAAGACATGCTCAAGCCAACCTCCAATGCAGCTCGCAGATCCCTCTCAGCTTGTAGCTGTTCTTGCAACCTGGAGACCTACAATCATAACAATTGTAGAAAGTACTATTATAAAAGTTATAAAACCATGTACACGTCTGAATTATTCAACAATAATATCAGCAGCAAAGTAAAGGGGAAAGTACACATTTGACACCCCAACTTTTGGATTATGTTCAGTTTAACCCTTGAATTTGGCACAGGTAATATTTTTTGTCCCCTTGATTATTGAGTTGTCTGCGATTCAAACCTTCCATATAGCTAGCTTAAAAGGACGTACCCAGTGCCGTAGGCTCCCGCACTGCGCGGGGTCTGGGGAATGGGTATTTTAGCGCCAAACCTTACCCGCACCATGTGCAATACGCGGAGGCTGGGCACATGGTGCGGGTAAGGTTTGGCGCTACCTTCCATATAGCTTATAAGCAGATAAAGGACCGTCTACAATTTCCATCTATAGTCAGGACAACCCCACCATTTAACTTAAATTTATTTTTCTACCTAAATAGAGGGGCAGAGCTCCTACCATTTCTCTTCTCTAACAGAAAAAAAAAAAAAGAACATTAGAGGGAGAGTCTGAGTCAAAGAGGTTTCCAGTTTCCTCACTCCTTTCTCATGCAAAACTGTGTGCATGAGATTTTCATCTCAAAAACACCCAAGTGAAAAGAAAGAACGCATCTCCTTCCTTTTTTTTATTACCTCTTTTCACATGTGTACAAGGCCCAATCCATTCTTTTCAAAACGAATTTTGAGGAACTAATCATCTAATCCTTAACTTTTCAAGAAATCCTTCATTAGTGGATGTGAATGTTTTTTTAACTCTTTCAACCTTGGTATCACAGAAACCAATTATACCATAGGTATAGGGTGTTACAAAACTATTTAAAAAAAAGCAAATTAATGCCAGAAGTGGAATATGATGACATCAATCATCACATCTCCCAACAAACCAGTAGCTAGTTCATAGTAAAAGCTCTTGACAGTTTTTTGAATAATATGCTCCAGAGATGAGGGACTATACCTAGACATCCAAGGCAAACAAGACATCCCAGGGCCTAAGGTACCAAAATTATACTCTCTGTTTCAAATTATAAGTCATTATAGCTTTTTTCTAGATATGTAGTAACAGCTATGTATATCTAGAAAAGCCAGAACCACTTACGGCGTTTGTAACAGAAAATTCCTGAGGTGTGTGTGGTATGGTGTGAATTTTGTACTGGCTATTTTGAGCCTTCCTTTTTTTTTCCCTAACTTAATGCAATGATACGCAGATCTCCTGCGTATTTCATTAAAAAAAAAACTTATGATTTGGGACGGAGGGAGTACTTTCCTTCTTAAAAGTTTCTAAAAAAACAAAACCATGGATAAGCAAACTGACAAGACAAGGAAATGGAGCATACATCCTGTTCCAAAGCCATTCTGCGCTCATGAAGCGCTTGTTTTCTTCGTTCCAAACTCGCCTGTAGAATTGCATTCCCTCTAGCCTGAGAGGCACTTACACTATTAGACTACAGGAAACCACACAATCAAGGTTAATGAGCATATACGTGCATTCTTCCCCTACCTCTTTGGCAATTCTGTTTTGCAGATCATTCTTCGCAATCTCAAGCCTTTGAATAGCAAGCCTGAAATGTTTATTAACAAAAGTAAATAAATTGAACTCTGGTTACAAGCATTCAAGAAAAGAAAGTACCAAAAGAAAAGTGTGCTTTGTTTGTAAAACACAGAGGCAGATGTGGCAACATAATGAGAAAGATAAGAAACAATTATCATCATTGTTAAATAGTGAGCTTCAAATACAAACAATATTCCATATTTATAACTAAGTATCCCTTCATTCCAAGTTATAAGTCGTTTTGTATTTTTGGGTACATCTATTTTGTTATGCATCTAGATATAACGTGTGTATAGATACATAGGAAATTCTATGTACCAAAAACAAAGTAACTTATAATTTGGACTGGAAGTAGTAAGAATGGACAAAAATATACTACAAGACTACTGTCATAATAAAGGATGGTATTAAATTCCCTCAATGCAAACTACTTTTCATAGTTACAACAATCAACAAATTCCACTCCATGAGAAATTAGTCACATATGGTTAATGCTTTAATGGCAAAGAGCTTACTCTTCTTCTCCAGATGAATCAACTGATTCTGGGTTTTGGCTCTTCCTTGCCTGCATGAACCATGCATATGAATCAGGATTTGAACGAGGCTAAGGCTATACTTAACCAAAAAAAAAAAAAAAAAAGAGCAAAATGGAATTAAATTATAGTGCAATCAAAGGAAAACAGAAAAAATGAAAACTAGTTTTCTTGCTCACACTATTCCTCCCCCAAAAGTTACTCCGCTTCACCACATGTGGGTGAGATCCATTAATTTTGTTTGACTGTCTCTCTACAGAATATTCAGAACTTTGGCTCGGTGCAGAAATTCCAGGATCAAAAGAAGAAAGGATCTCCCCATAGACAGCGTCTCATGACCAACTGTTGGATTAGAAGGATTGTTTTCATTGAGTAAGGTGTCCACATTTGCCAAACCGTTTTCAGTTGAACGGCTATTTTTTTACTTTGCACAAATCCAAATTGTCGCCCACCACCACAGGGTGTTCAGCGTCCAACCCCTCAGCATTGACTGCCTGTTCAATCAGGAAAAGAGCAGTAAGAAAAAGACAAAGTACAGCATGGAAACTAGGAACATAAACAAATACAGCATTAAATATTAGAACTTGCTAATTTGCTATAACAAAACCTAGAAAACAGTCAACACAACACAAGGAATGTTGGCACCAGAAAGGAATGTAACAAGCAAACATGCTAAAACTGGAAATCCTTAGATGCATGTCCAGACAAAATGGGACTTCTGGCCTGCACTACCATTTAATTGCATACACACTAGATGCTGCTAGGTAATAATGAAAATTGGCAACACTTCCGCTCAAGCCAATCATATTTGTATTGATCAATGACAATGTTAAGTCTATCAAGCCCATATGCACAGTACTAATAGTAAAACCACCAAAGACCAATTATCAGAAAAATCAAAAGAATAAAGCACACAAAACCAAACCTTGTAGTCATAGAGGTCGCTGCCAGCATATCCACTGCTCTCACTCAATTTTCCACTAAGTATACGCTCCACGCCATTGTCATCATCCATTTCTTGATCTCCATCATTTTCTGCATCATGAAATCCATTGCCCTTGGCATCCAAATTCCCATCATCAGTTGATGCTTCAGTACCACTATCTTCAATTTGAGATTCAGGTGACAAGGAACATCTGAGGTGTTCATCCTGTAAAAATGGTAATCATAGATGATCAATAGGGAGTGATATGCTTTCTTTCTGTCATGTTCAAATTTTTAAGCACTGCTAACATGATATATGCTCAAGTACATTTTTTCGAGAGACAATGCAGATACTGCAAAGATTAAATCCCAGGCTGAAAGAATCTTACATGAAAAATGCCATCATATTCCTCCAAGAGAGTTGTGACAATTCCTTGAGCACTGTTTGCGGCGTTTGCTGCAGCAAGAAGCTGAGCAGAATCGTCACCATCCATATCAAATACCTCATCCATCTCACATTCACCAGCCAGAAGTGGACGCAACAGAAGAGGCGCCATACAGGCAGCAACTGCCGATGCAGTCATTCGATTTTCAGAAGTGTGAGATGCAATGGTGTGCATCATTCTTAAAATTCTACACAAAAAAAAAAAAAAAACATTACAAGTATTTGAGGAACGATTTTTGTAATAACAAATGTTCCAATACCTACGCTTCACATCATTAAATAACAGGGATGAAGAAAAATGCAATTAATACATTCACTTAATGTTGTGAAAATTGTAATTCTGAATAAAGTAGACAAATATTGTGAAGCCAAGGAGTATTAGTGATTATTTTAAGTGCAAGTAGCATCTGCAAGACAATAATGACATGCTTAGCTTCATTAGCAAACCGGGTATCACATACAAATTATTATGCAGTGCATTTAGCATAAGCTATTAACCTGTCTGGCCAAGAGAAAGTCTAACGATAAGATAACTTACCAAAAAAAGAAACTAGAGGTTATCCGGTGCTTAAGGATATTGCTATGATTAAAAAAAAACTAACCTCTGCAACAACCTCCGATTGGGCTCAGGAAATGTCTCAGATATAGCTGAACGCATAGCATTTATCCTAGCATCCTTAGTTTCCAGGCCTAGGCAAGTGAAACAGGGTAGGAACAGTAAGCCACATAGTAAACATCAAAAGAAAAAGAATGCATGAATAGTCCTGGGCTCATGAATAGATCCATAATAATCATCTGAGTTATTAAGATGCAACACCACTACTTAGTTTAAATTTAAAACAAGTTTTGTAAACTTCAGATGAACCCAACTGGTTTAAACTAAATATAATACTTACGAAACGCTTCCAATAATGCTGTACAGCAAGAAGCAGGCACGGGGATGATGGTAGCTCGAGAACATGCTGAAGGGGCATCCCAACCAATACAGTTAGTAAGAAGCAATTTTATCAATTATTCATGATTTGTGGAGCACAAAAAAATATGAAACTGAAATTGCAGTGGTACCTTTACACAGTCACCGACAATGTGAGCATCCTCGTCTGCTGAAAACTCGGTCCTTCCTGGTATGGAATTGAAATGATATGTAGGCTAATCAACAAAATGTTGTCATACCAACACAAAAGGTTGACAAAACCAAAGACCTGATAACAATGTCCCTAAGGCACCATGCGCCTCCCTCTCCCTCTCTCCTCTCTTAATGCATAAAAGTGGCAGGCAAGGCGATATGAACATAAAGGAGGAAAGCAAGGCGAGGGGGGCTATACTGACCCAGCCCATCCACTGCCATAAGGCCATAATCATACTTCACTCGATGCATCCCTGTATCTCCACCTATGTTTCTGCATTCCCTTTCCAATCAGTGACAAACAATACACCCCAGTATCCCTCCCTCATGCAGCACTGTCGCTCCTCCTTGTCACTCTCCATGCCCCCTCACTGCCTGCACCACCCCTCAGATGGAATACCGACGGTTCACCCTTCCAAGTCGACTTCAGCCACTACTCCCCTCCAAATCAACTGCTACCACAGCTGACTGGAGATTGTGCTTCCCTGGTCCAACAGCCGGAGCCAGCAGGGAGAGTTTCTTATTGGTCTGTTGGCAAGTTCCCTTCCTATCTTCTCCATCCCTCCTCCCACTGAATTCTGTGCCTTGTCGCCTAGGCGAACAATGTTTAATAATACTATTCAAAGAAATGGTGCCAACCTTGTTCATATTCTTGCAACCTCCTGTCAACTTCTTCCACGTCTGCAGCCTGCCTCAAAATTCCTTCCACTTTTATTCCTACAAGAGAATATTTGCAAAACAATCAGAACTCATGATAAGGAATTTAACTTAGCAACATGAAAAAGCTTCAGGTTCAAGATAGTTTTTGCCCCCACCATGTTTCTCAAGAAAGCGCAGGGCTTTTTCTAAAAAAGAAGGGCTGCCATCAATATCCTCAAGTGCAAGCAGAATTGGCCTGCCTGTCACCAATGACTTGATCGGCCTCTTCTCTCTCCCTGTGGACAATGGGGAAAGGCATATAACTAATAAAGTTCTGAAGATGAGAAGAATGAAAATAAACAGTGCAGCAGGCTAACAATTTGGAATAGCTCCTTCATATGTGTCAGCTGTATCATTACGAAATATCCCATTATGTCCCATCACAAGAGCTGCATTTGGAGCTTGTGCAAGAGCTTCTTCCAATGCTGTTTTCCACTCAAACAGATCTTCGGAAGTTTCTGCCTGTATTACGATTTACAGAGTTGAATTTTGAAGAGATCAAGAGCACAAAAAAATTATCAGAGGGACCTAATTATTGAGCAAAAAAGAAATGCTGATTACCTTAAGAGTGAAGGCACGACCATCACGGCCATCTGGGAAAAGGACGGTCAACAACTTCTTATCTTCTCTGACTACCACACTGCAAGTGTGAAGTGCTCATAATACAGTGTTACTGATGCACAACAAACTCAACAAAAAGGAACATGAAAAAGGAATTACAAGACAGATAAATACCTCCCAGAATTGTTCAAATCAATCCCTCCTAGAGTAACATTCACTTCACCACCTCTCTGGGGCAAGGTACTCTGCAACTCCAACAAAATATTATTAGTCAAGTGAGAAAAGGTGTGCTTACATGAGATATAAATTGGATGGGTAAAATAACAAGAGAAAAAAAGGAAATGGCCATGTAATAGTTCAATTAAATTCTACTAAGAATATCAGGGAAGAAGAAGAAGAAGAAGCTCCTAGGCACAGCTAAGAATCTTGCTCTATAGGCTAGAATGAGGGTATAGTTATAGTGGACAATAAACCAAGAGTGAAGGCCCCAGCACTAGCAAGGAGTCATGACTCATGAGAGTGGTGTTGTATGGTTGAGGCAAGGAGGAAATGTCGTTCTGATTTGTGCTTGTTCTTTTTTGATATTCCTCTTTTAAAAGAATTTAGAACTAATTCTAGGATGGAAGTTTATTTAAAGGGTCAAATCTCTAACTTCCTTGTCTAATTTAGAAACTTAATGGGCAACACACAAATTGTGATTGTAGACCTGCTGCTGCATTACCATAGCATGGGATTTATCATTCTCAAATAAGTGGATCTTTGATGCAAATCTTTATACAACTATATGGTATCTGATAACATAAGTTAGTCCTTGTACATACGAAGCAAGTTAGTCCTTAGTTATAAGCATAGAATTCTGACAGCTCAGAGAGTTCAGGTAAAGAGGTACTAACAGGATCGCTCTTGAAGAAAACCAATGATGTTCGTGTGAGGATGAACCAACGTTTCTTCCATGATTTCCATCCAATCCCTGAAAAAGAAGACGCATGAGTTTTCTTTCTCAATAAACAATAAGACGTACTAACAGAACAGAACTTAAAAGAGTACAATTAACCATGTTGAACTGAACTAATGAGATCAGTGTCGCATCAAACAAATTTCTATAGCAAAAGATCGTTTGATCACTTGAATAAATCAAATTGTTTAAGCAAATAGATTGAGAGGTTACTTAGTTAGTTGATTTACCGCCGAGTAAAAAAAAACCAATAAGAAAAACTAGTGTCTAATACATGACTGTATATAACAGCAGTCACTTTTCTTACACAATTAACACAGGAGAACTGAGAAAAAAAAATAGAAGCAATGATGTTTTTTTCATGCATAAAAGCAGCTCCTTCAGGCTCATCTTTAAGAAACAATGTTTTTACATACAGGCTCATCTTTAAGAAACAATGTTTTTACATACAGAATTTTTTTCAAGTTCGTGGTGAATATATATTTGATTGTTCACCAAGGAACTAATATGACATGAGCTAACTTATGTTATCATGTGCCACTATGTTAAAAAAGATAGATAGGGGATAAGGGGTTACCTTTGGATGATATGAAAAGAGGCCCACTCTTGAAAACCTGGTTAGAACAGTTATAGCATCAGACATGTAATACAACCAGCAAATAATGGAAGACTAAAAACTGCACTAGCCCACCCCCAAAACCCTAGTTTTCAATCATGTATCACCAAAGGCTGATTCAGTATAAGTAGTATGGAGCAATAAAAAAATGTCCTGCTCAGTTAAGTAATTTGATTTCAGCTCTAGTGATAACGAGAAATGCCCAACTGTATCCTAAATGCAGCAAGCATGAACAGGTATTAGGAGTAACCAAAGTGATTCCCTTCAATTGGTCAATGCATCTGTGTGTTTTCTAAAATAAATAACAAGATGTTATCATATAAGTATCTGGGCCGGTCCATTGAAGACAGACGTCTTTCTTAAAATTTCCATGACACCTGCATGTTTTGTGGCTATAAGCCCGTTGATCCATAAAGAATGTACACATTTTAGATTGTTGATGGCAGGTTGTGCTACAGTAAGTGTATTAGCCTCATAGATTCTTCTCTCTCATTGTATTGTTGCTTCTCACAACCACAATCTCACTCGCTGCTTGGTTTCTCATATACTGTAGCATATTGTCACTGTTTCCACCCCTCGTAGCACACCATGAATAACCTAGCCTGGTCTTCCTTATTTAGCCTGTCCCATGTTAATTAATATCACTTTCTTTTGGGAAAAATCAATATCACTTATCTCAGCATCCCACAAAAACCCCTAAGTATTCAAGGCAGATCACACCCACAATGCTCTTTCCCACCATTGTGCAACCAACACTGCAGCCTGATGGCAAATTTCACCTACACCCAGTCCAAATCTGAACTGCACTGCCAGCAATCCACCAGTGTCATCATCAATCCGTTCAAGTGTAGCTACTGAGAACCCAGCTGGGCGGAAACTCTACAGGCCATCACCTCAGCACAGCAATCCAACCAGGTCCAATCCGCCCTATTAATAGTAACAGAAGCAGCGACGTGTGCAGCGCATCCTTGCAGCACAAGCCATGCGAACTCAACAAAGCGATACGCGAAATGGGCGAGGGAGATGCCCATCCCATCAGCACCGGATACGAAAACCGCACCAAAGCCCCTGCTGCAACCAACCCCCGGTACCCACGCAAGGAACCGCGCGAACGAACGAACGCACGCACCGTGTTGCCGTTGGCCACCGCGGCGCCGCCGCCACCTCCGCGCTGCTGCTGGTACCGCTCGAACGCCGCCCCCGCCACCGGCGCAGACGCCATCCCTGTACCGCCTGCGCCGCCGCCGGCACCTCAGATCGGCCGTCCCCACGCTACGGCAGCCGCTGCATTGGATCCGCAGTGGCCGCCGCCGCCGCCGCCGATCTGGCGCGCCACGGAGGGGCGGCCGTTAGGGTTTGGGTTTTGTGCGGCGGCTTCTGCAGGAGGCAGAGGCGGAGAGCTGGGGGAAGGGGTGGTGGTACGGCGAGGGGAGGGAAGGGGAGGAAAGGAAAGCGACGCAGACGGTCGCGCTGTGAATGCGATGGCAGCAATGGCGATGTCTCTCTCGTCCAGGTCCAGCTGCACGGGCTGGCCGCTTTGGAGCCTCTCGGGCGGCGGTGGGGGGGAGTGGGGTTGGGGCCTTGCTCTCTACGCTTTCTCTCGAGCTAAAGCCAGCGTTCGGATAGTAGGTGGTTTGTGTCAATTTTTTCGGTTAAGCCCCTGGCCCATGGTCGGGTTTGGGTCCAACTAATCTTACCTAGGCCTTGATTATTTAGAAAAAATTATAACCGAATATCACATCGCATTAATCGTAGAAGACGTTTAGCTTGTTAGTGGTAAATATTATCCTAACATGGAGTAACTAGGCTCAAAAGAATCGCCTCCAAGAATGTACATCTAAACTATATAATTAATTATTTTTTTTTTATCTACATTTAATACTCCAAACATATGTCTTTTGGTGTATTTAATGTGATGTGATGGAGAGAAAGTGGAAAAAAAGTTAGAAATTTTAGCCATCTAAACAAGGCCCTAGTATTAGTAATATGTCCAAATCTAAGAAAATATATAATAAGTTAATCATAAAATATATTTCAAGAATAAACATATTTGAGTATATTTGGATGGATTGTTTTTGGCTCATGCCCATTTGTTGTGACTTGTGAGAAAAACACAAGAAATGGCTGAATGATAAGCGCTGGTACTCACAAGCGAAAAAGGCTTTAGTTTAAAACTTAGATTGCATTCTTTTTTTCAATAGAACGATGATACCTCAGTTTTCTCCAATGAAGTCAGTTAGTAAATAGAAAAACTAATATGAGTAAATGGGAGGAACAGACAAAAACTTATGCCCTACATGACAAACTCTAGCTCTAGCAAAATATGTCGATTTTTCTAGAGTTGGGTGTTTGTAGCTTTAGAAAATCCTAGAGGTAGAATTGTAGTCAAGATTCAATCGAAATATCAATTGAGATTCAAGAGTTTGAAGTAGTTTGTTTCAATGATATTGAGTTTCGGACTATTGTACTTGTAGGTTCCGTTTGGCCGCCACGGCTCCTCCACTATAGCGCATAGGAGTTGGGAGCCTGGGAGCCAAAAATCGAGCCTCCGGCTCCTAGGGTCTCAAAGTGAGAGGGGGGAGGGAAGGAGAGAGAAAAACGACTCAAGGCCATCGTGTCGCTATAGTACCGAGAAGCAGCCGAGCCGCACTAAAGAGGTTTTTGTGTATCTCTCTTTCCATAGAACTATTGGTCTTTTGCATGTGCATTGTTACATGAGTCTCACTTTGTTCTTCACGTCATCTACAAAAATTTTACATCAAACAAAAATCAAACTTTTCCAAAGAACTATCTTCGTTTATTCACAAAAATAAAAATTTAAGAGAAAAAATTAACAATTATACCATTGTAAGAAGAATTGTCAACGCAAATAAAATTTCCTATCTTTACACCTATGCATAGAAAACACCTTCGCAAGAACCTTATAAGACAACTTAAAAAAAAACCACGGCTTAAGTTGTCTTAAATTACAAAACTAGATGAGAAAAATGAGACGACGTCCTGTACTCGTATTTATAAGTAACAAGTGGGTCAAATTTTAAACTACGCCGTGAAAAATTACATACTGTAAAAATAATAATAAAAAAAACTCATATAACAAAATAAAAAGAAAGATGGAGCCATTAACAAATTTTTACCAACTTCAAAGTTTGCCATTATTTAAACAGCCAAAAGCGTACTAAGTTTTTCGTGGGATTCATGCCTTTGAAGTTGGCATTAAGAGGTCATGTTTGGACCGCCGGGGATCAAATTTTTTTGCATAAACTTCATCCAAACTTTGACTTAGTTTGTATTAACAGAGATTTTTAATGATAAATTATTTATTTTCTAAATGAGCAACAAATAATTTTTATAAAGACGAATGGCCAAAACATGACAAAGACCTTCGCGGGTTTCGATTTTGAGCGGAAGAAACACGGTTAGAGGGGTGGGCTGCCCGCCCGACCCGCCCGCCTGCCTGCTGGCTGGGCCGTTGAGAAGAAGATCCCCTAAGATTCGCCTTTCGCTTTGTTTGGTTCCTCAAGAATACAGCATCCGGCGGATGGATCGTCTCGTCTTGTCTCGTGGTCCTCCTTTTCCAGGCACCGAGGCACGGGCGGGGGCGCACCGGAGGCCGGTCGCCGGCCCACAACCGTGAGCACCAAACAGTGGGCGGTGTGGCTTTGTGACTATCTGATTCGCCTCACGACGCTGGCGCCGGCGTTTGGCGGGCGTTGTCCACTCGAGTCCATGGCTCCGCGCCCACCATAAACCCGAGCTGTCGCAGGTCGACACGTTCAGCGTACTACTTTTGTTCGGGCACCGGACGTCCCTGCAAGTGTGTATACGCCAAGGGTAGTATCCGTATTTGCTAGTATACAGAAGACCATGTACGCCCCCACCAGCGGAACATTCTTACCCGGCCAGAAACACGTCATTTGGAAAACATCGTCCTAAGTAGTACGAGAAATCATTTTTAAAAATATATTATCTTTTAATAAATACGGTTATCTTTAGGTTATGATCGATTGGTATAGAATTGTTGCATCCTGAAAATTTAAATTTAAGCGAACAGAGGATATCTTTTCTTAAATTACTAAATGCTAGATGAGATCACTTATGAGACGACGTCGATGTACTAATTAACTTATGATGTAACAAGTGGGTGTCATTTTTGACAAATTAAAGTTCCAATGAAAATTAAATACTTTTCTTTGGTATCTAAAAAGCATATAATCAAAACTAAAAAGAAAATTGGAGTTAGTCTGAGGCTTTTTTACAAAAATTGTCAGTGCCTCGCCATTTTTTAAACAATTCAACATCGTTTTTTTTAAGTGTTATTATGCCAAATTCTTGCCCGCCCGCCCGCCTATACATATACTTTTTGAGAAGCTCCTCCCACTAGTATGAATGACTTATTCATAAGTTTGGTTCCTCACCTGCTAATAAAAAGTATAATGGATCGTCTCGTCTCGTCTCGTGGTCCTCCTGTCCAGGCACCGAGGCACGGGCGGGCGCATGAAGTGGAGTTTTTCGCCGGACCACAACCGTGAGCTTTCTTTGCAGTGGGCGGTGTGGCCGGGAGCCATCTGATCTCGCCTCACGACGCTGGCGCCGGCGTTTGGCGGGCGTTGTCCACTCGAGTCCTGGCGCCGCGCCCACCATAAAATAGCTTCGCAGGTCGACACGTTCAGCGTACTTTTTTGTTTCTACCGGACGTCCCTGCAGACATATTATACGCCAAGTCATGTTTTGGGTATACAAAACTTCATGTATTCCCCCACCAGCGGAACATTGTTACCCGGCCAGAAACACGAAAAGTTGGAAATACATTTGCAATAGTACGAGGAATCTTTTTAAAAAATATATTATCTTATTAATAAATCCATTATCTAAAAACAGGTTAGGATCGATTGAACTTTATCACATCATCTTGCTGGTTGCCATCAATATTGGCCTATCGCTATCTGCTAACGCTCTCTCCAAACCGTGTGTTTGATGCGGGATCACCTGGGTTGGGATGGCTCAACCCTCGTTTTGGGGGACGAGCCGTTTGGCTCCGTTTTTTGTTTGGTTGCAATCTTGATTTTGGTACGGAGTGGCTCCATTTAGTGTTTGCTTTGGAGGTATTGGGACCAAGAACGGAAAGGGCCGGTATCGGCGTTATTTCGACACTTTGCATCGGGACCCCTAGAGTTTATCGAAATCCACCGGGTCGGATCACGAAATTTCTTCTCTCAAGTAATTTTACTAAAAAAACTAAAAGTGAAATAAAATTATGTCCATGCCCCCTTCGTCTTCCTCGAGCTCGGGTCGGTCTTTCTCTCGAGCTCGTGGCACGAAAGGGAGCGCCGCCACCGCAGCCACGCCGCCCGCGACGGAGCCGGGGAAGGGACCGTCGCGCCGCCACCGCGGCCCCGCCACGCGCCGCCACCGGGAAGGGGACCGCGGCTCCGCCACCCGGCACCGCACCGGCAGCCCGCGCCCCGCCGCACCGGAGCCGGCCCGGGAAGGGACCGCCACCGTAGCCGAAAGCCGCCGCGCTTGAGGCCACCGAGCGGCCTTTCCGTCCCACGTGGAAGGGAACCCGCAATTGGGAAACGGGGGTTCGCTCCGCCGCAAATATTCCCTCCCGGGTCGGCTCCATCTAGCTCTCCAACCAAACACCAAAAAAAAGGTTGGCTCCGTCCGGGTTGGAGTTGTTTCACCAACCGAACAGATAGAAAGAGAGCCGCGCCATTCTTTCAAGAGAATATTATTTTGATGAATGATTGCAAATATCGATCATGTTTTAGGATAGAACCCTATCACATCATCCTGTTGTAACCCATGTTGCCATTAATGGCCTCTTAACCATCGGATTGTTAATACAACTAGAGGGACCCTAATGTGTCGATTTTGCTTTCTATAAGAGAGTTCTTTTATTTCGATTCTGAGCGTGTGGTAAGCTGTAACACATTAGAGTCCATGCGATTCAAATACCTTCTACGCGTTTTTTTTACAAGAAAATACCTTCTACGCGTTGAATGGATCATACACTTAGCCTATCGACCATGTACCGATAGAACTAAAGGCATCCGCATTGTGTCAATAATGCTCTCTACAAGAGAGACATGTCTTTGGGTTCTAAGTGTATGGCGAGTTGTAACGTCCTAGAGTCCAAAGAGTTTATATCCCACAATACATGTTGTATCGATCACACACTATCACAAACCCACCTACGCTTTTGGTCCATACTTCGCGTAAAAAAGATTAATCCAGGACTAAGCATGAACTCACACCCTATTCAGTTGATAAGTCGACCGATGTTGTTTTGTTGTGAGAGAAAAACATTAGACTACGACCGATAAGTTCAATCAAACAGGATATTCTAAGAGTCTTCTATGTTACAAATATAACCACCCCTTACCAACCTACACACACACCGACATCACATCAATATACACAATATAGCCACTTTTGGGGCTAAATTTAAAATGAGCTCGATATCACATTACACCCTTGCCACTCCCCTCAAAGAGCTTGAAGTCCTCGTCGGCCCAACCACCTGGATTGAACTCCTTTCTTTGCTTAAATTTGAATGGCTATTTTCTTTTCCTAATGATTAATAACAAACCCTAAACCCTAAATTCAATATTTATAACTTAAATGCTACGGCTGCTAGCAACCCACCTTTTCTCCATTCAGGGTTCATATTTTTGGGATTTAGTTGCCTATTGTTGTTTCGGAAGTGGTTTATGGGACCGAATCAACAACAAAACAAAGAAAAGGTACAGCTTATTTTTTTTTAAAAAAAAAAAAGGTAAAACAGAAAGGGATGGAGTTGTCGGATGACATAGTTGCCAATGCCATGGCAGCAAGCAACAACACCTTTTCTTTAACGGGGGTTATATTTTTTTGGATTATCATCTGCCTGATGTTGTTTTGGTAGCGGCTTATGAGACCGAAGCAACAACACAACAAAACAAAACAGTACTCCATATTTCTTTTTAAAAAAACACACCTTATCCAGGGAAATCAACAAAGGGCATGGAAAAGCCAGATGGCATTATTGTTGCCATGTGAGAGCGAGGCTGGCTGCTTTATGAACTTGCATAAAAGAGGGAAGAAGGGTTTAGCACTTTAGCTTTCAATTGTGATGAACTGATGACTCCACTCCACCCATACTGCGTACGATTAAATAGATGGAGATCATGATGGAGAAAAAAAACTCCAGTCCCATACTGGATCTGACTTTTTTCCCAAACGCATTTCTTGTTATTAAATAGATGGATCTAACTTTTTTACCAATGCATACTATAATGCAGATAGTTATTAATTTTATTTTTTTGTCCGTAGCAGTAACCATCGCATGCTGCAATCCTAACAGTCATAAAACACTGAAGTTTACAGCATCACATGCTGCAGCCGTCCTGCTCATGCCATTGCCAATCTGCCATCGTCGCAGCCAATCTTGGCCTGTTGAGGAAACAGCAGCCCCACACCAGCTTCTGCAGAGGAGATCACAGCAGTAAGAGGTAACCGTTCTCATCAAGGCTCACCACACAGTAAGTTAGCAACCTGTTGAACTATCGTAGGACCAACAGACAGAGGTACAGTTTGTGATGAATGAGCAGCTGAAGATGTTCCCCTGTCTCTGGCCCATTGTCTTTGGAGTTTGGATCCGTTTGTAGCTTGGGGCCAACGGCCAAGCAGTGCACATGTATGACTGCAAGGTATGTAGTGTGTTTTTTTTTTTTTTTTTTTTTTTTTTTGAGAATGGTATGTAGTGCATTTCAAGTCCTCATCTCGTCACATGGAAACCGTACCTTTTTTTTTTTTTTTTGAGATTACAGTAACTTTAGCAGATTAAGATTGAGCACGTGAGCTGTGAATCGCAAGTAGGAGTATAATGGTTGCTTGTGTAAATCCAAGCAAAAATCTGTTGCCAGTTGCCACTTTGAAGGAAACTTGGCCCAGATGTAAAAAACAGGTAGAATTGATTTGGTGAGTGTCTCAACATCCATGCAGTTGAAGCAGTCAAACCAAACCTAACGCTCCAACCTACATGATGTACTCCGTAGCTGTCTAGCTGACAACATGGAGACATGTACTCCGCAGATGACAACATCGAGACAGCTTTTGAAGACAATCCAGTTTCCCACAAATTGGTACACTAGATCACTAGATAGAATACCAAGCAGTTTCCCATAGCAAAGTATCATTGCCTTCCAATCTGCACGTCACTACAGGACATAAACAAAAAGTATTACTTAACAACTGCTGCACCGTGTTGCAATTACAGATATGGTACACCGATAGTATACCTCGTCTCGACTTACAGATGAACAAATTTAGCCCAATGTCAAAACAAACAGAAGTTTCTGAACTGCCAAGAGCGAACATATTTATCCACGGCTACTTTGCTTTTCAACAAACCCATGCCTGGGACTATACTCTCAAACAGACTCGATTTATGCACTGATTCGAGTGGGTTATTATACATTAATACACCTCCTATGACATGACTCTCCCGGTCGAGAAACAACTTGACAGAGTAAGTCCATGGCTACTGGAGCTAGAAACTCTCTTCCCTTTGGAACAGTATGGAGCCAATCATAACTGCTATTCCAGTGACAGCGATTGTGAAGAGGAGCCGCTTGTGTGGTGAAGCATGAGCAGGACGTGCTGGCCGTGCTGGTCGCACCGGTGGCGGCGGTCGTAGTTCTCTCTCTGGAATTGCTCTAGCACTTTAAAAACATTAATCTGATTAACACTGAACTTATATACAAAATTTGGCATCTAGTGCAAACCAAATATGAGATCAAACTTAATCATTAAGTCCCATTACCATCTTGATGAGATTTTATTTTTTTGAACTTGGAAGTAGGAAGGCATGGGTATTTGATTTGCGTAATGGGACTTGAAATTAGGTTCAATAGAGATATATGAATGCAGTATGTTTATGTTGGATCATATCAATGTTATAAATATGAATGATCCAAAATGCCGTGTTCATGGAAAAGGATATCTGCTTATACCTGGATGTGTCAGCAGAAACATTTGAGTTTGTATGGCACTGTATTTCATGTCCTATCCATTCACGCAATCTAATATACTTTCTGCATGTTTGGCAGAGTTCTGTCCGGTTCCCACATACATCCTTTATGGCAAAACAGTGTGATCAGACCATGTATTTCAAAATATAAATTGTGTAACAGGAAGTAAGAAATCATACCTGATGTTCATGGAGATCAACTGCAGGCAATTCAAACTCGCAATATTCACAAGCGACAATTCTTTGTGGGCACCTTTCACCTTTATGAAGATCCCAAGTCTCGCGTTCTATTGTTTCTTTGCAGAGGGAGCAATTGATCTGTATGCAAGAAGAAAATATATTTAATGCACTAAAATCTAATTACCTAAATCAAATGCTCTAAACATCATGGGCCAAAATGCAGTTTACTCCTCTTGCTTCTATATATATTTCACTAGCTCATAGTTTCAATTGGTCAATGTAACACAAAACAAAATGTATATGCAAATTCCAAGTCTACGAAGCAGATACCATATTATCAACTATCAAGGTGATAAGAAAAGGACCAGCGCCAAAATTGACTGTAATGTTGATGCTAACTCTATAAACTCTCCAGTTAACTTAAGAGATAAGCATGGTGCAATCATACATATGCTCACATTTACTATGTAAGGGCTACACATTTACTATGTAAGGGCTACACATTTACAACATTTATTAAAACAAAAACAAGTTTTATCAGTCACTCAAAGAGAGAAAGATTAAGTATGTCATGGATTTCATGAGGAATCACACTCAAAACATTGCAAACATACCGGGGCATGGCTTTCATCATAGTGTTCATCCATAAGTTTCCTAGGGATCATTTCGCCACAGTGCTGGCACTTTTGAAGGTTGCGGGCACAATGTACAGAATGCAAGTCGATGTTTGAAGATGGGATCTCTCGCTGACTGACAAACAGAAAAGATAAAGAAAATTAAGCAACACCTAACATATGATCTGGCAAATAAAGTAATGGCTGCCTGAGCTCGTCAGACTACAGTTGACCAGAAAGTCACAGGCTGCATAAAACTTGACTAACAACAGCATTTGGACATAATGTAGGATGAAACATAGCTGAACCAGAGGAAAATCCTATTCTAGAAAACATGGGAATGTAAAGGGATTTGAAAGCCTGTATAGACATCTTCTCCCATGGCTGATTCATTCTAATTTTCTAACCAACAATACGAAGAATGAACCATGTTATTGCAGGTGACCAGGTATTGAATCCCATAACTGAATGTACATTAGCTAGTTCGTTACCAAGTCTACTGGTTAACTGTATGACAAAATACCAGGTCTTGATCCTGACTTGTAGGGCTGATCATTATGTAATACCATGCCCTGTATATGTACCACACATTGTGTTGAATACATCGAGTATATTCTACAATTGCCTACTCTTACAGAGTTCCAGTTGCAAACCAACAAACGAACTCAAAAGGCACAAACATGTGAATGCTCATTGTCCTCACATTGGATTAATAGGAAAGAATAACAGCATCTTGGTATTAATAATTAGGCATTTATTTTCTTCAACCAATAACAGATTACTCCATCTAAGGTTATTTCAACAATATGTGTAGATATATATACCAAATTACCAACCATCAAACAAGTCATCATTCATGCTGATTTGCAATTTGTCTAGCTAGCTTGAAATGCAAAATTATATGGCGGATCTAGGCATAATCACTAAGGGGTTGTTTGGTTTGAGGAACCACCTCATCCGGTGGTCCCCATGAATCCGGTGGAATCACCTCATACCTCATGCTTATGCTTGTACCAATCAGACCACTCCATTCGTCTAATCCCTACACGATATAAGAGTAGGAAGTCGCCAGAATTCATGTTCGTATCCCTGCTAAGCACAAATATCCTGCTACGCCAATAACATCGACATACTGATCACACCACCGTGGTACGGCGGATCAGAACCCTTTTCCGTCACCATAGAAATCCTCCTCCTCCTCCTCCACCTCGACCGAATCGACCCAGCTCAGATCCGAGTCTAAGAGATCAAGCGCATCACCGACACGGCGACACACACGTGCACCAAAGGAACCGGGAAGCGCGAGGGGCAGGGAGACGGACCAGTGGGCGCAGGTGGACATAGCGGCCACAGCTGCGGCGGCGGGATCGGAGTCGGCGGCGGCCGCTGCTGCTGCTGCCATGGCGCTTCCTTCCTGACGGGCTCGCCTCGCCGCTTGGCTTCCTGCGGCTCCCGATCACAGATCGGCGACGGCGGGGCGCTCCCCTCTCCGCTGTCGGGACGGACGGCGACGAGCAGAGGCGAGGCGAGGCGAGGCAGGCTGCGGAGGAGAAGGGAATTCGGGGAGGAGGCGGAGACGCGGTCGTGCGAGGCGGAGTGATTGATCGGTGGGCACGGCAGCGAGAGAGAGAATTTATGGGAGGGCGAGACGGGTGGCCGCTGGCCGGGGCCGGGTGGGTAGATTTGGCGAGGTCAGGCGTGGCATGCTTCAGTTCTTCGCATTTGCCGGCTGTAGCTACTACCGGCGACGACCTTTCCCTTCCCCATGTCAAACATGGAAATTTTTTAAATAATACTCCTCTGTCCCCTGAAATAATATATATTTCTAGACTGAATTTTTAGAAAAAAAAACTATTAAAATTATGTAATGAAATTAGTATCATTAGATTTATTACAGAAAAATATTTTCATAATAAAATGTTCATTTTTCTATAAAGCTAGTCAACCTTTAAAAAGTTTTAACTTACACGGATTCTAGAAATTGATTAACTCGGAGACGGAGGGAATATTTTTAATTGATTCATTACAAGTTGTTATTATGCAAGAATTGCAAATATCGATAGACCAATGTGGCGACTAAGCCCGGGCATTCAAAGTTACCCGATTTTTTCGGCCGTGGTATTGAAAATTCGGGTAATGAAACTACTACCCGATATTAGTCCCGAAAAACACTACCCGAAATTTTAGGTGCCCGATAATCGGGTTCTGGATTACCCAATCGACCCAAATTTATAAAAACAACAAACTAAACAAAATTTTATTCGCAATTTAAACATAATTTCACTACGATTTGTGTAGAATTTGAACAACAATTTATGGAGAATAATATATTATAGTCACTCATTCAAATCAAGATAATTATATTTCTAATAAAGTGATAATTTCAAGTGTACAACTAACAACAAGTGTCATGAACCAAATAGATGGGCCCCAAGGAGGGCAAGGCCACCAGCCCAAGTGGGCTTGTGCGCACGCGCATGTGCGCCGGCTGCCTGGCCACCGCCGCCGCAGCTCCTCGTCATCCCTTCGCTTAAGTCGTTAAGTAATAATTATTTAGGAATAAATAATTAGGGAAAGAAATAAATTACTTTGTCAAGAGGTATTCGATCTATAAAAGGAAACCTCCTAGATATTTCTTAGCATGCAAGTCTCCCTGGACTATAAATACAAGGGACATGTATTTGGATCTTAAGCGAGAAAAATTAAAAGGGTAGCTCCTAAACGGCTTATCTCTCCAGCTCTCTCTCTTTGCCCGCAGCCGCCATCATCGCCCGCGCCGCCCGACCGCTTCGCCCGACCGCCGCCACGGGCCGCCGCCCACCACCCGCCACCCCCTCGCCGTCGTCATCACCACCCCCTTCCTCCTTCCCGATCTTCAATTGGGTGTCAATTCCGGCCCAATCTAGCCGAAATCGGCGGTACGTATCCGGAGACCGGGGCGATTCCCACCACCGACGCGGCTTCCGGCCACCACCAACGCCAAGATCCGATGGACCGGCACAAGATCGCCGAGCTCGGATGGAGATTTGCGAAGTTTCGTGCTCACGCGAGGGAAATCCGGAGGCCATCCTCACACGCCCTCCACGGAGAAGTTGGATGAACAACCGCCCGACAACGCATAAACGACGACACGGCCACGGGGCGCCGCCAACAACGCCGCCCGCCATGGCGCTCCCTTTTACATCAACAACGCTCCCATCGACATCCACGACGACCGGTGGCCCACGGCGGAAGAACAACGCAAAAGACGCGGGCTTGTTGTCCGACGCGCGCGACCTACGGCGTCACCTCGGCCACCACCGACGACGCCCGCCATGGGCGCGCCGACCGGTGACGACGCTCCCTATCGCGCCGCCTCGTCACCCCCTCCAAAATCATCGACGCCGCAAAACGAGCACGCCTACCCCAAGGATGCCCCACCGCTGCGACCCGGTCGGTCAGTCGAGGCTACCACGTGGCGTCCACCGGTGCTGACGAAAAGCCTACCCAACTAGGCCAACGTCTCCATGGCTACTACAATGGCACAGATAAGTTTCCCGGTCACTACCAACACCCTCTTTGGCATTGGGAACGTCCGGAGTGCCGACATGGACGACAAGACGACGCGTCACTGACGTCGACATCGACGTCGGCCCCTGGATCGACATCCCGGCGACACCGCCACCAAGGACTCCAACGGCAATGACGCCCTCCCAAGGGCGCCACCATCGACGGCGACGACGCTACCATAGGCGCCATGCTGCGTCAACGACGTCATCAAGAACGCCAACGCGCAGATGATGACCCTCCCATTGGCGCCAACGACGTCACCCCCGACGCCCCCGTCATCACCATGCCGACCAACAACGACATCACCTACGCCAACCGGGCGTCTTCAACAATGGTACCGCCAACGACATCGCCAACAACATCAACGACAACGACGCTACCATGGGCGCCATGAACGGGCGACGACGCGTCCTCAAGGGCGCCAACGCCGATGACAAACCCCCGACGTCAACTACGTCTTCGCCCGCCTATCATCGACAACAACTACACGTATGAACCACGGCGACCCTCGCGGCCAGCCTCGACACCGACGACCCCACGGCGTCAACCCAACGGACGCCACCACGGATGAGAACACCGACGTTTCCCCGGCGCCACCGACGAAACGGTCGCTTCAGCGGCCGACATACGACAACAACAATGCGCTACACTCTTTGGACATCCTTCCCAGGCATCAACAATGGTGGAGAACACCATCGGGCAACCTCGAGATCCGGCAAAGGCGCCACCATCGCACCACGCCGCCAGAACATCGGTACACCGCTATACTTCGACAAGAGCGGCACTCCTCCTTCTCTGCGGTTCGTCTACATGCCAACCAAGACGACACGAGTCTTTGGGACACCCCCACACGGTGTCTTCTTTGCGGCCTCAAGCTGCCCATCAATGGCGACACCAACGACTACCTCGCGCTACTTCAACGGAACGGCGACTTGATCGACTACACCTATGGCCCCGACACCTCCATCAAGAACATGGGCTCACCATACACCACGGCGCCAAGCAAACGACCATCACGCCATCGACTGCTTGGGCTATACAAGCCGGGGCGACTCGAGCCAAACCGGTTGGCTACCTCGTTCCTCGGCGACATCATCACGTCCGCACGACCACGCCAACAAGCCGTGGGCTAATGCAACAGCGGCGCCAAGACACGCGGGAGCACGGCGATCCACCTCGCCCAAGAGTTGGGCGCTTCCATCTTCGCAAGCCTCGACTTGTGAGCTTCACCGACGACGATACGAGGTACATGCCACCAACATCAACCCCCACCTCGTCGACCCGTCACAATTCCGAGAGGCTCGTTCCACCTCAACTTGCTACATCAACGGATCACGACCTACCCTACATAGCGGAACCAACAAGCTCGAGGCGGGGAGCACAAGTTGTGGTGATTGGCGCGTCCACTTTCCGCCGCTTCGCCATCCGTGCCAAGCTTCATGGCAAACAATTTGGCCGTTGGAGGAGCCACCACATAGCTTCTTTTCATCGGTGCTAGTCTTCTTCCTCGGCGACAACAATCACCAACTCATCGGCATCTTCGACAATCTCATGGGGGACGGAGAGCTACGGACTTCCACCCATCGGATTAAAGGTTACCAACCTCATCTTCGTCCGGCTCATTTCCCTTCTACATGTGGATGCAACAATCTTTGGACCATGCTACTTCGATCACCCCTTCAACAACGCCCGGCCGTGTAGAACCATAGCGCGAGGACGCCACTGTTCGAAAAGGAGGGAGAGATGTCATGAACCAAATAGATGGGCCCCAAGGAGGGCAAGGCCACCCGGCCAAGTGGGCTTGTCGCGCCACGCATTCATTTGCGCCTTTGCACCGGCCTGGCGCCGCCCGCAGCCCTCGTCATCCCTTAAACCGTCGTTAAGTAATAATTATTTAGGGAATAAATAATTAGGAAAAGAAATAAATTACTTTGTCAAGAGGTATTCCGATCTATAAGGAAACCTCCTAGATATTTCTTAGCATGCAAGTCTCCCTCGGACTATAAATACAAGGGACATGTATTGATTGGATCTTAAGCGAGAAAAATTAAAAGGGTAGCTCCCTAAACAACTTATCTCTCCGGCTCTCTCTCTCTTTTGCCCGCAGCCGCCGCCGCCATCATCGCCCGCGCGCCCGGCCGCCACCCGGCTCGCGCCGCCGCCCACGGCGCGCCACGCCGCCCTCGCCGTCGTCATCACCACCCCTTCCTCCTTCCCGATCTTCAATTGGGTGTCAATTCCGGCCCAATCTGGCCTTTAATCGACAACAAGTGATAAATGCAAAGATGAAGGCAAAACTTTGGGTAGTTTGGGTACGGAATGTATTACCCGAATTACCCAAACAAATTTCAGTAATTAAAATCGCTATCCGAATTTGGGATCGGGTATCTTAGGTTCTGGTAATTCGGGTCCCGGTTCGGGTATTTCGGTACGGGTAATGGGTATCGGGTATTTTGCCCATTACGCAATTACTAGGAGAGCAAAACTAGGATCAAGAAGGTGATCTCCCGCCACGGACGGAACCGGGGGAAAAATTTAGGTCGGGCCGAATAAAAGAGCGACTTAACTCTAATGATGCTCTCTATCTGTAATTTTGTTGTCCCAGCTAAAAAAAATAGCCTAGATTCTCTCTCTAAAAGATCTCGACTCTCAAATCTTGGATCTGTGGACCGGAATTCAAGAAGGCTTAGGGGGCTTCACGTGCTACGGCGATGTAGGGGGGACTCGAGCCCGCCTTGCCCGGTTGCTAGCTACGTCTCTGCCGACCAAGACGCTCCCTACCTCGCAACCCTGAAGCGGTTTGTCTATATTATTTGACGACAAATGGGTCCAATTGTCGTTGTTTGTTACACGGTTTGTCTATATTCGTATCGGACGACAATTAAGTCCTCTAGCCTAGTGGTTAGAGAACCCGCGACACTCGAGGACACGGGTTTCATTCTCCGTAGGAGCAAATTTAAATATGTCCGCATTATTAAAAAAATTTGAAAACTTGCTGACTTGTAAAAAAAAAAAAGTCCCAAATGTCTTTTGTTTTGTTATAGTGGATTTGAGGGTTTCTGTTGGAGCATCAAAAGCAGGGGGCTTTGATTTGAGGGCGATACGTTGTTAAAAAAATGTCTCACTATTCAAATAGAAATAATTTTGGGTGCGGCAAAATTCTACAGCAACTACGTAAGTTTTTTAGTAGTATAAGTACCAGATGGTTAATGGTAGCCAATCTTTAAGGGTGTGAACAAATTTTAGATTTGGGTGGTTGGAGTCGATAACTAAACAGATCTATAAAAATGGTAGGCAAGTTTTTGACAAAAAGTACCTAAAAAGGATTTAGTTTTTGATGGGTAAAAAGATGCACGGTTCTTTTTTCTTTTTTTCCACAACGGTAAAACCGAATTTCATTACCAAGCAGCAACGAAATTACAAACGTAAAACGATAGTTGTTCGACAACTAGAAACAGAAACACCGCGCTATGACCAGCTTGCTACCTGAGCACCAAGGGCTCAACAGTAGACAAGCCCACATCAAACCGCTACCCTTACACAGGTATATCAAAAGCTAAACTTAACTTGACGCTACGCCAACAGACATCCCAGCGCCAAACAAAGCTAAAGAACGACTAAGAGCACCCGCAGTGTGGAGAAGCGAGGTCGTTCCTATAGCGGGTCCCGCCGGTGACAAGACGCGTCCTGATCATGAGCCAACAATGTATCGATCCGACTTCGACTCTTTCGCGGGCCCACGCGGTAAAAAAACAGATCGGTCGTTTCTTCCGTTTCTTCCCACAATCTTCTTTCTCATTCTTCTTCTCGTATCTTCCGCCGAGTCCTCGCCAGATCCAGCGCTCCGTCCGTTTCCCGGCCCTCCCTTCTCGAGGTCGAGCACGCTCGGGGTCTGGAGGCCGCACCCTGGCGGCGCTGGGGAGCTCTTCACCTGCACGTCCGGCGGCGAGCTCTGGAGGCCGGCGGTGGCTCGCAGCGGCGCGGCGAGCGGTGGCTCGTGGCCCCGGTGGCGGCGCACGAGGGCGCTCTCCAGCAGCTCTTCTCTCCGCTTCACAGTGGTTCAAGGTCCGACGAGCAGTGGCTGGATGGCAGCGCTGCGCCATGGGGTCACGGCGACCGGGCAGGGAGAGGGGATTCGGGGCCAACGACGGAGCTGGCTTCAGGACGGAGAAGCAACGAAAGGAAAGAGAATCCTGCAGCTCACCACCGCCCTGTCGTCCTCCACCGGCGGCGCCGCCCTGCCCTCCTCCACTGGCGGCTGCAGCGTCCATTGGAGGGGCTCCGATCTGATGCGGCTCGGAGCCCGCCACCGCCGCCCCATCATCCGTTGCCCGGAGCTCCCAACGGGCAGGCCTGGAACGCCACGCACCAGACGAAGATCTAGCGCCTGGAATCCGGGCCACGCGGATCGCGACGCTCGTGTCGTCCGCGTCCGCCGAGCGCGACGAGCTCCGGCGGCACAACCACTCCCTTCCTGCTGCTCCTCCACCACGGGCAGCACTGCGCGAGGACGGCTCAATTTCGGTGGTTCCGCGGGAGTGTCAACGGCAGGAGAGAGAGCATGTTTTCTTCCCCTTTCTTTTTCACTCGAACCGAATTCGATACAAGGGGAGCAGGTTCGATATCGAACCGATGCCGCAGTGTAGAGCACCAGGTACGATAGATGCATTAACTGCATCGCACCGTCTTCGACCCGCACACTGCGGGTGCTCTAAGACAATTAACAAAAAAGAGTTTCGTCCTATGACATGTAAGCAAAACGTCGTCTTGCGTCGCCTTGCTTCAGTCTTCAGAGCTTCACCTCGCTTCAGGACTTGCTCTCACTTCAACCATTGAACGGAACTAACTGCATTCCATTATGAGCTTGGCTTCTGTCCTGTGCATGAAAAAACAGTGCTCCAGCTTTCACCGCCTCCGCGCCTTTCTCCACCTGGGTCTTGAGAGCATTCTTTCATCAACCCTGCCCAGTACGTCAGGAAGGAGCAAATCAAACATACGATTTCAGTTGGCGATTTGATTCTCTTTTTTTCAAAACAACTATCATTTCGAGTTCGCCAAATGCGCCAGCACACCGCTGCAAGACCCACCATATGCATGCTGTGGCATTGAGGAAGACAATTATGAACCCAGTACCAATACTGGTTAAAATCCCCAGGTCTATAACCAGCTCCTAGAGCATGAGCTAATAAGCTCCACACATACTTAGCAGTTGGACAATTGAAGAAAATATGGTTTACACTTTCAATCTCAGGGCAAAAGCCACATTTCATATCACCTTCCCATTTCCTTTTCTTCAAATTGTCTTTGGTTAGTATCACATTCGGAATACTAACCACATGAAAATCTTGATTTTCAATGGAATTTTTGCTTTCCATAATTTCTTCATATTAATCCCACCTTCCTGGCTGCATAAATGTTTATAAGTCGACTTGACAGAAAATATGCCAGATTTCTCCCATTCCCACTTAGGGATATCATTCTTATTATTTGGACTAAACCAGAAGACCATATCCATTAGACTTCTCAACTGTTCCTGCAAATCTTCATACAGCCATCTTCTAAAAGTCAACTTCCACTTTTTACCTTCAAAGCATAAACAGAACATTTACGCTCATTATTTATTTCATACGAGTCTAGGAAATTTTTCAACCAAACTAAAATTCCCACACCATTTATCATGCCAAAAACTAGTGGCCTTGCCATTACCCACTATCATAGACCTGCCTTTGAGGTAAATGTCCTTGACTTTTAGTAAGTCATTCCACACAGGGGAGTTTTTAGGACTAGTAGATAGCTAATAAATGCCACCTTTTTCAAATATTTGTGTTGAATAATATCTTGCCATATGCCCCTGTCCTCTTTTCAGCTTTCCACCACCATTTGCACAAGAGACTTATATTCATCTTTCTAAGATCTTTGATCCCCAAACCCCCTTTATCCTTTGGTTTAGTAATTTTTGCCACTTAATCAAATGATATTTCTTTTTTAACTTTCCTCCTTGCCAAAAGAATCTCTTTCTTACAATATCCATTTTGTCAAGTATAGACACGGGGAACCAGTACATAGACATGGCATATATAGGAATATTGCTAAGACAGAATTAATCAACACTAGTCTTCCTCCTAGTGTCGGGGAGCTTCCCTTCCATCCATCCAATCTTTTCATCAACTTTTCACAAATAGACAGCCAATCAATCACATGTATTCTTGATCCAGACATAGGGACCCCAAGATATTTTATAGGCCAGCGGCCAATACCACAATTGAACATATCGAGAAAAAATTATACTTTTATTGTCATCTTGACTGATCATGATAACTTCACTCTTATCAAAATTAATTTTGAGGCCGGACATGTCTTCATACAAGTATAGAAGCGCGTTTCAGATTAGCCGCTTGTGCTATATCATCTTGCGAACCACGAGAATGGTGTCATCATGCATGCTATAATGGAATGACCACCCCATTTTCAATGTACTCGGGAATTAAGCACTGTAATCAACTTTTTTTTTCGAGCCAAATTGATCATTTTTGCGGGAGCATCTGCTGCAATGTTGAATAAAAAGGAGAGAGAGGATCTCCCCGACGAACCCCCCCTTCCCGATTTGAAGTAACTACCAATGGTATCATTCATTTTAACACCGACCGGTCCCGAAGTCATCACCAATTTAATCCAGTCACACCACCTTTCTCCAAATCCCTTATGCTTGAGGCATTCAAACAGGAAGCCCCAATTCAGCTTATCGTAAGCTTTTTCAAAATCAATTTAAGAACCAACCCATCCTTTTTCTTGCTTCTAGTATCATGTAAGATCTCATGCAAAGCTAAGACTCCTTCCATAATATTTCTCTCTTTGAGAAAGCCAGATTGACTTTTATTGATAATTTTTCCCATAACATTGTCCATTCTTATCATCGGGGCTTTTGTGAAAATTTTATATTACATTCAACAAGCGAGATGGGCCTATACTATCGATATTATTGGCCTCTTTGACTTTTTGGCAACGAGAAATCACTCCATAGTTGAACCTACCAATATCCAACTTCAGATTATAAAAATCGTGAGCAGTTCACATAAATCTTCTTTAATCACCTCCCAAAGAATGCTTGATAAAATTCTATTGGGAAATGATCTGGTCCTGGGGCTGTATTCTTTTCAAAAGAAAACACTGTATCTTTTATTTCTTTTTTTTTCATAAAAGGCCTTTGTAAGAATTCATTGTCATCATTATTAACTTTCTCCTTCTCTTCCCAGCAATCGGGATCAAGCTGTAATTTAGAAGGTGTAGAAGCCCCAAAGAGGTCCTTATAGAATTGAGTAGCATGTTTGACCAAATTGTCATCCCCTTCAATATTAGTATCATTGTGTTTAAGGGAGAAAATAGAATTTTTCCTTTTTTCCCCATTTGCCACTCTATGGAAATAAGCAGTATTGTTATCTCCCTTTAATAACCAATTGCTATTAGCTCCCTTGTGCCAATAACTTTCTTCTTCTTCTAGTAATCTCAACAATTCACTTTGCATAAAAGTTTTTCTACTCATTTCTTCCACAGTCAATTTCTCTTCCTCTTCTTTCTTTTCTAACACTTCCATTTCTCTTTTAAAATATTCCTATATTTCCTGGAATGACCCTTCAGACTTTGACCCCATCCCTTTAAGAACTTTCTCACTCTATTCATTTTAATACACCAACATTCAATGGCAGATTTTGCCTTTACTTTTTGCTCCAAATTTCCTTTATTTTCTCAAGGAATTAATTCAGCTTGCTGCAACCAAGAGTTCTAAAAACTTATTTAATTTAAAACACTCAGAATGCTGTTTAGTTTTTCATTTGAATGGGAACAATACTTCTGAACATTTTTTTTAGGAAGAAAACTAATGACGTCTGCAAATCTTGAGGATATTGAACCGATCGATCAAACAATTTGCTTCTGGCAAATTTACAGCCAATGGTAACATACCGGAATGAGATGTCAGAACCAAAAGGGGTTCGCTAGCAAATAATCAACTCTATGGCCATGAAGACAGCTTGGTAATTTGTTGCCTGGTTTTGTACAGACTGAGCGGCTCCGTTGTCTCGACGTAGGCGAAGGTCCGAAGGCTGTAGAAGCCGTCCTTGCGGTAGGACGCCACGGTTCCCTCGTCCCTGATCCGCAAGGACCTCACCTCGGCGCTCTGCAACCTCCCCGCCGCGCCGGCGCCGCGCATCCTGTGCGCGTACAGGTGGTGCTTCAGGGCGAGCTCCTGCCCGCTCACGGTGAGCACGTACTCGCCGTGCGCGAAGTGTGGGCCCGCGAGCCGCAGCCACCCCCCGCCTGCATCTGCACG
Source organism: Hyparrhenia diplandra (assembly GCA_015847255.1). Classification (NCBI taxonomy): domain Eukaryota; kingdom Viridiplantae; phylum Streptophyta; class Magnoliopsida; order Poales; family Poaceae; genus Hyparrhenia; species Hyparrhenia diplandra. Next base: position 41,179 of record JADLZK010008249.1, on the reverse strand, counting down.
CTGTACTGCCGGCTCCACCCTTGGCGGCCGAGAACCCAGACCTCGGTCTTCGCCGGCTCCGGTCTGTCGGCGCAGACGGCGAGCCCAAGCCTCCCGCGGACCTCCGTCAGGCGGAGGACGTAGCCAGGCCCGCCTTTCACCGGCAGCGGCGCGGCGAACGCGACGCGCTCGTCCTCGTGGTCGAACGACACGACCCTCTCGCCGCCCTTAGTGACCCAGTACGTGGCGCCGTCGACGGTGACGATGCCGGAGTCGACGCCGCACGTCGCGGTCGCGCCGCCGGGGAAGGAGACCGGGACGTCGCGCCACGCCTGCGAGGGGTCCCCAGCGTGAACACCTGCAGCGAGGTGAAGCCGCCGGTGACGTCGGCGCGGCACGGGAGGTGCAGCACCCTGTACCGCCCGTCACCGGGTGGAACCCGAAGCTGTAGGCCTCCCCCACTGCCGTAGCTAAGGTGCGAGTGGTGGGAGACGGGTAGCGGCGGGAGGCGCTGCGTCTCGCGGGTGGCCGGGTTGAGCAGCGAGATGGCGCCGCCGGGACTGGTGTCGTCGCAGAGGCACAGTAGCCCGTTGCAGGTGCCGACTAAGGTCACGTCGATGAGCCTTCTGTCGTTGCCGGTGCTGACTCCCCAGACCTGCCTGCACCGACCGTCGGTGAGGTCGTCGTCGATGACGTACGCCGTGGCCGACGTGAGGTTGGTGAAGCACGCGAGCAGCGCGAGCTTGCTCTGCGGCGGCGTCCGCTCGTCGATGACGGCACGCCAGTGCCGGCACACGAGGCGGACCAAGCGCTGGAGGCTCGGAGGCAGGCGTAGCAGGATTTCCACGAAGGCGTCCGTGGGGAGGCTCCGCCATGTGGTGCCCTCGTTCACTGCGGCTGTAGATGATTCGCGGTCGCTACGCGATGGCGCCGACACCGCCGCCGCCGTCGCCATTGGGAACGCACACCCTGCAGCTGCAGTCTCCTCGATCGCTCTCGCCCGCCCAGTGTGATCTGATCTCAAATCCGCCCGTTCTAGTTTGAGGAAGACGAGAGATATATACGCCGAAGTGCATGCCGATGGAGGCCGGGAAACTTGAGGGCCAAGGTTATTCAGCGGGAGCCAGCCACCAGAGGGAACGGACGTACGGCGCCGTGTCCAAAATCTGATGCTAACTGCCGCCGTTTGATCAAGGCGTATCTAGTAATTTGATTTTTTCCTTTTTTTTTTTTTTTGCAAAAACACAAACAGGCTGCAATAGAAACTAGTCTGTATACTCTCCCTGTTCTAAACTACAAGTCATTTTTACTTTTTAATTTATTCATTTTTTGATTTGTCAATATACTCTCCCTCGTTCTAAATTGTAAGTTACTTTAACACCCTATGGGTTGTAGAATCGGCTCGAGCTCTAATGTGAGGAATCTCCAATTTTTAGGTTTAGTCTAGTCATTGTTGCGGTTTTTTTTTTTTCGAAATCACGTGCAGGCGTGTATTGCTTTAAGGGAAAAAGGAGTTTGATACATGGCCGACCGTTGGGTCTCGTTTTTTATAGTGCAGGACGGTTGCAACGCACGAGTCGCATGCTCGGTTTCGAGACATGTCTACGCGTTGTTGCTTGATGGCTTTATATTTATATATTTACACCTTTATTAAAAGATTTTTTTATTTGCATCCCTGAACGAACTCATATGAAAATAGACTCTTTTTTAAACCAAATACGATGATAAAAGAACGTTTTTTTAGAACAGCTCCTGTCTGGAATTGAATGTTCCTTTTGTTTTCAAACTGACAGGAACACCAAGAGAATGCGCGCTTCTAAACTGGCGTCAGCAGGCGTCCAGGGGAAGCATCTCCACGATGGATAGGGGGGTTCGGCGGGCTTCATTCCCTGGCGCACGCGCACCAGGATTGTTAGCCGCGCACGCGTGCTAATATAGATAGCGGCGCACGCGCACTAACAAAACTAGTGGCACGCACGCGCCTGACCGGCATAGCGGCGGCGCGCTTTAACCTTCTCAGTTTCTCCATGTCGGGGCTTCATTGGGCCAACTTTCTTAAAGACCCATATTTATTTTCTAGTTTCTCCAGTCTAGCTTCATTGGGCCACAAAAAAAAAAAAAAAATGTTGTGTCCATTTCTCATTTCTCATATTCTCCATGTCTACCTTCGTTGGGCCAAAACAAGTAATATCGTTTACATTTCTCATTTCTCATGTCAACCATTATTTGAAAAACAAAAATTAATTTCAAAGAAGCTAAAATTTTCTCTTTAGGGACAGCGGTTTGTGGGAAAAATAAAAGGGCGGGGGGATGGTTTCACATCCATATGCAAGTAAAAGTGCAAAAAACGTTTGTATCTCGAAAAACAATTATACAATGATAAAAAAAAGTGCTACAAATAAAAGAAATTGTGACAACTTTGTATCTCCCGAAAAGGCATGCAACCAAAAAGGTAAAAAGATGTTGCTCCTGTTTTTTCAAGACTTGAAACTAGTGAATATTCCTGAAAAAAGAGGAAATTTCATTATTAAAGTATAGACTTATATCCAATTTTGATTTGAATATTACGGACTATGTATGAGTATGTTGAAAACTTAATATTAGTAGGTTGAAACTTAAAAAGTACGAAATCATAAACTTTATACTATAGTTGTAAAACTTTGAACTAACAAATTATAAACTTTGTACTCGTTGCTTTATAAATTTTCACAAGAATTATATTAAACTTTAAACTATCAAATCATAAACTTTATACTATAGTTGCAAAAACTTTGAACTACCAAGTTAAAAACTTTGTACTCAATGGTTTTTAAATTTAAACCAAAATTATATAAAAACTTTTTACTATTAACATCTTAAACTTTTTACCGTGGTTGTAAAACTTTGAACAACTAAATTACGGACTTTGTACTCATAGGTTTATGAGTTTACACCAAAATTTTAAAAAGATTTTCAACTATTAAATTATAAACTTTGATAAACCGTAAGAAGTGGTCACCTTAACTGCATTACAGGTTTTAAAAAAAATTTGGGATGCATATTACTTCACTTGGGTGCAAGCAGTTTGACACAAATGTCATGCGGTTGAACATTTTGCATGTGAGCATCACGGGGAAAAAAAGTACAAAATAGAAAAGTCAATTGAGCAATCGAAAAAAATAAGATCGGCTCTAATTTGTACCTTTCAAATCAACTTGTCCTCAACGTGAAGACGGCGTTTAACACCCACACCCTACAAAAAAAAGAAAAAAAAAATGAGTGTTTGACACTAATGTCGGGATCAACTAGTCAAAACTATGAAATCAATGTGAAGCAAACAAAACAAAATAGTTGAAGGGGCATTGTACATCAAAGCTCACTTGTGTACAAAGCAAATTGTCCATCTCTACAATCAGTCATTTAAAAAGCAATCGAAAAAACAAAAAGCAAGTGGCTCTAGTTCCACCAACAAATGAATCAGCAACATAACAAAAAAAAGTGGCTCCAGTCACTCCCACACAGCAATATCAGCACGAGAAATGAGCTCTAGTCCCTCCAGCACACCATCACCAACACAAAAAAAAAAATTGCTATATTCACTCCAACATCAACATCGCGTAAATGATGTTTCTCGGTTTGTCGGGATATACTAGTTAAACTATGAAATATTTAAAAAAGGTTGGTGATTGTGAGCCACGAAAAAAAGCAAAGAAAGAAAACTAGCACGAAAATATTAAAAAAAAAGGGTTAATATGATAACCTTTTTAAAAGATAACTCACTGAATTGATAATATCTTCTTGATATCAACCGGAGAATCGAATTTGTCATTGTATGGGTGAGTCGGTAAATAATATGATAAAGACTCACGTAATGCTTTTGCTTCCTCCTATTAAAAAGAAAATAGTTACAAATGTGGAAAACAAAACATATGTTTTCAAAAAATAGTAAAAATATGGGGAAAAAAACAGTCTCGGGGTTTGGTCTCATAGTTACCGGTTTTGAATAAGTGTTGGCTTTCACCATCATGGCTTTGCATTAGTTTCATGATAAATATTCCACTTTGTCACAACTGTAATGGGTTAGAAAAAAAAATGTTAATTTTGCGCATCATCTAACGAGAAAAAGTAAAGAAAACCGACAAACATGAAGAAACGCTATTTAAGTAGATGATTATAGAAGAAACGCATGGCGGTTACGTGTATTTGTCACTTTGAGCGGTATGCGGTTTGCATTTCCCAAATATGAATTTGTCTTGTGTGGACATGCATAGTTGAACATTCTCTTAAAGTTCGAGAATGATACACTCAAAGATCCCTTTCAATTTCTTCAAATAGCCGATTAGGCATCAATACTTCAAACTTTCCATTTCTAAAATTTTGCAACTACTAGATACCAATATCGATCATAGAATACGAGGATAAAAACACGTGTAATGAGAAAAAAAAAAACAAGGCTTCGAAAAAAATAGTAAAAGATAGACAAAAAAGGGAATAATTGAAAAATTACTAGTTTTCAAGACCACTACCATAGACATAGAGTCCAAAATGTAACCCTGGTTTGGTGCTATGAAATGCTTTGATAAAGATTGAGAATCGGCATCCTTTCTCTGCAGCAATTTCTACATTTTCAAAAAACATCATTTATGAGAGTACATACAAAACAAATAAGAGATAGTATTGTGAAGAAAAAAAGGCTAGTTGGGAAAAAAAACATACTCCTTTCTCAATTTGAACAATATGTCCGTACCAATAACATCCCGGCAATAGATTAGCTTTGTTCTTTTCAAATTCCTCTGTCATCACAGCTCTACCCATCACATCAATGACATAGGATGACACTTTCCCATAGACTTGCATGGATAGACCAAATGTCTTGTGATCCACCCAGTTCTTTTTAATCTCGAACAACTCTTGGCCTAGTAGAGAAATAAAAAGATGTAAGATATTTAACAATCGGTTTATTGTTTAAAAAAAGAATATATAAAAATAACTCCGGCAATGATACTTGTGTACAACATAAAAAGGAAAAAAAAAAGGAGAAACTTGCCTTTTTGCCATTGTAGGGTATTTGATCAACAATAACTTTGAAGACTTCTTTCTCAACTAGTGTAGATGTGAAATTGATGTGATATGTCAACGGTTTGCAAGGTGTTAATTGAGAGACATGGTCGATTAGCTCGCATCCGCTAGATCAATACTATTGTCGATTGAATGAGATTTTCCATCGACATTCCACCATTATCAACAATATTGTGCGCAGCCCGGTACATTACGGTTGGAAGAACCATCAAGAAGCCTCCTTGATAAATTCATTTGCAATCTTTGCATCATTCATGACCTTGGTAAACTTTACGCTTGATGAACCCCGATCAACCATTTTCGCATTTTAACCTAATTGTGGCGGTGGTCCGACCTCAAAATCGAATCTAAGCCATGACCAAAAAAGTCAAAATCTAGATCAGCCAGCTGATTTCTTGGGAGTTTTCAAATCGATGGGTCGGGGGTTGATTTTTAGTCTGCGAGATGAATCAACATTCGACCATTCTTTAGAGTTGTCAAAACGAAGACTGGGGGGAATCAGTAGCCGCAAAAGAAATGCCATTCGAGTATTCTCTAGAGTTGTCAAAACCGATGTCACAAGAACATTTGTAGCCGCAAATGAATTGCCATTCGAGCACTCTGCGGAGTAGTCAAATCGATAGCTTGGGATCATTTGTAGCGCAAATGAAGCAACTTTGATCGGATCCAACAGCTACATTCTTACGAGGGAAACATTGTCTTGCTACATTCCACATTCTTCGCATCGGTGGCTTCAATTGAGTGCACGCATCATGGGATGCAAAATGAGACATCAAAGCTACATGTGTTGGAGCTGTCTTGGCTGAAGGATGGAAGATCCAAGAATGAGCTTGTAGCCCTACTTGACACCGGATTCTTCACATACATGGAAGTTTCAATTGGTTCGAGGACCGATGTGCCTAAAACTATATCCTCAACCTTGACTACCACCGAACTCTCTCGTATTGACTAGAACTTTATCCTTTTCCTTCACTAGTGAACAACCAATCTGTTGAGAGACTGATTTACTTGCAATGATATCCCGATGCTTTGCTAACAATGAACTCACCCGATTTGTCTCTCGGCAAACTTCTCCTTCACCGACATTAAACTATCAAGATCCCGAGAATTTGATTTGCCAACAATTGTATTCTTATCATTTAGTAAGCTTAAGCTCTCTCGATTTGTCCGCAACTAAATCTTTGTTCTTCAATAGCACCGAACTGGCGATATGTTGAGGTATTATCTCGGTAATGCATGCGACTCTCAACTCGGATGAATTAATGACTTGTCACAATCAACCTTTTGTATAGGAACCAAGTGACCTTGCCTAGTCGTCTCTCGGTGAACGATTGCCAAGCAGCATGCATCCTCTCGAGAATAATGTGATAAGATTGGTTCAATGGTGCTCACTATTTCATTAACCAAAATTTTGGACGAGACTTCCAAACCGAGTCTTGAAAGAGCATGATCCAAGATTGCATTTTATTAAGATTTTTGAAGATCCACCGAGGTGCGAGAGGAGATGTTACTTGTCAAAGCCATAGTTTCCTTCTTGGACTTCAACTACAATTTGTAACGTAAAGTGTCATATAACTTTTAAGAGTATATGTTTGAGAATTTATGCAAAAAATAAAAGTGCACAAAGAAGGAAATATCACCGGTAATCTTCCAAAAATACACTCATTAACATCCTTTGCATCTAATGTCCGGAAAGCTTTAATCATGTCTGTCGACCAAAACTTGAGACGTGGCACAACCTCATGAATAGCATGATGTGGCATATTTAGCATCTCAAAGTATATTATCTATATAGAAAGAAAACACATGTGTCAATCGACATGAGTCAACGGGGAACATGAAAAAACAGGGGAAACAAGTGAAGAAAACCATAATAAATGTGAGTGAGGCAAAAAAAAAATGCATACCACAAGTTCAAGAATGCAACCACCAAGAGTCGTAGTCGATGAGTTTGTTCTTGTCCTTTGAAAAAACTCAATGGAGTCACTCAACTTATCTAGAACAGACCTTTGCACAGTCATATGATGATATTTCTTGAGAAAAACTAAACGGTGAATAGTGGTCTGGCGATGCAATCATAGCTAGTTGGGCAAAGTAAACATCCAATAGTAAATAGTGTGAAAATCCTCTTGAATTTGTCACCAACAAGTTCGAGTCGAAGTGCTTTCAACTCATTGATAGTTGGAGTTTTCCCTTTTACAGCTTGTTTCATCGGCTATGAGTTTCTTCATCGACTCATCACAAATCTTGCATATTTGTTTTCCACCATTTGGAATACCCAAGTACTAAATGAATGGACTGAGCGTGGAATCGGGAATCTAGACCCATCAGATAATTGGAGGCATCGTGATTTCACATCAAAGTTCTTTGCAAGCCACAAACATATACCTCTTGGCACAGAATCACACCTGATATCAAGTAAGTGATGAAATCCAATACTCTCAACAATGCACCTCTGTTCGGGTGTGAGAAGCTTTGAAACTGTGATGAACTTTGGAAGACTCAATTTTGTTGAGAATGCCTGTACAAAACATCTAAGTCACAATATAGAATAGCCAAAAAAGAAATATGAATAAATAAACAATGATGAATAGTGAAAAACAACTCTAAAAACATGTCTGGTTTTATTTCTCTTACATTGGAATATGGATTCCTCAACCCATGTTCTGGTTTTGTTGACATTTTCTTCATGTGACATTCAATTATCCAAAGCTTACTTTTTTTTCGAGGAGTCTACCTACGATTAGAAACAAAACACAGCTTATAAAATGTCGAGTAAAAAAGATGGTCCTTTTGCTCTTAGTGAAAAGATACCTTACCTCGATTCTATCAAATAGGAGTAATGAAAAGGTAAATAGAGGAACCGATCCTCTCGTCCGTGAACTTTTCTCCCGGCACAAAAATCAATAGAAGATCCGCATTCGAAGCGCTTGGGAATATGTTAGTTGAATCAAACATAAATTGGTCAAAATGACTACAGTCGAGCTTACACCATAGGAACATGCAAAAATGACTGAAATTCGTCCAAAAATACTATTAAAAAAAAATGTTTCAAAACATGTTAATAAAAATATGGTCCGAGACTGAAAATAAGATAATCAAAATATGAGAACAACGGCAAAGAGAATGGCGAGAAGATAGTTGAGAGAAATATGGTTAACACTTGCACTAGAACTTCCAACCCTCTTTCTCGCCTCTCTATGTCTCTCTCCCTCCCCCTTTGTCTCTCTCTATCCTGTCTCGCCCTACCTATCTCCCTCTCTATCCTATTGTATCCCCCTGTCCATCCTTCATCCGTCTCCTTCTTTACATCATCCCTCTATCCATCCTCCGCCTCTATCTCTCACTATCTCTCTCTGTTTCCCTCTCCCTCTACCTCTCCCTCCCCCTATCCATCTCAGTCTTATAATCAACCGCAACTCTGCATAGCTATAGAAACAAATTTATTCTGAGTTGTATGCCTCTCTTGCTCACTATCTCTATCTCTGTAGCTCTCTCCTGTCTCTATATCTCTCCCATACTATAAAAAAATGCCTCTCTCTCTCTTCTTTCTCTCTCTCCCCTCTCACTAACTCTACCTCCAATTCTCTCTCTCCATCTCCCTCTATCTGCAAATCCTGTGAACTAAACCAACTCCATCCTACATGGAATTGATGGCCCAGTGATACCACATTCCCCATGAAACAAAAAAAAACACCAAGCTAGGTTGTCTGGGCATGCGCCTAAGACACACTAAATATCTGACTTTGAAAGGTTCGTGCAGAAGACTGTAGGAAGATACATAGACATGGTCCAACTCAAACATAACATGATCATAAAAGCTTCATGAATAAAAATAATAAGAAAGTAACGCTCAGCCCAAATATCTTATCAGTAAAATTAACGACGAGAAACAATACAGGAAACAAGAAGAAAAAAAAAGGGAGAGAAGTCCTGAAACTTACTCTAAAACAATCTACCAAAATAGCTAAGTTTGTGTCTTGAATCACTGGTACTCCAATCGCTCTCCAGATGTTACCAAATGGGCCATCATCAAAAGAGAGAAAACCCTGAAGCAACAATGTGTAAAGGAAATCAAAGGCAGCAGATCAGATAAAGTAATTGAACGTATGATAATGGCTAAGGAAAAAAAATGTAAATAGAAAACCTAAACTCATACAATAGGATCTAATAATATTATGAAGACTAGCATACCATGTCACCAAATACAAGAACAGACAATCAAGACAGAAAATAGCACAAAAAATAAAGGTCAAACAAAGATATCATTCACGCAAAAGTAAGCGATTCTTTGTGTAAAAATAGCACAACTCTAAAAATAGTAGAGGAAGCAACAGTGGATCCCACTCTCCCTCTCTCTCTCAACCAATCTCCATCTCTCTGTGCCTCTATCTCTATCCATAATCCTCAAAGGTTTGAGAATTTATAATAAACTATTACACAAAGATCTATCACTATCTCACTCTCATCCTCTATCTATCCTCTCAATATGTCAATATGTACCTCCCTCTCTCTACCTCTCTCACTAGCTCTATCTGTATCTCTATCTATCTCCCTCTCTTCCTCTCTCCATCTCTCTCTCTTGCTCTCTCTCCTTTCTCTAAATATAACTACATATTCCTCTCAATCAATCTGTATCTCTATCCCACTCTCTCTATATTCTATCTCCCTCCCACTATCTGTCTCTATCTCTATCCCTCTCTCTTTCTCTCTACTTCTATCACTATCTCTAACTCTCTTCCTCTCTGTCTATCTCTCTTTCTCTCTCCATCTCACTCTATCACTCCCTCCATCTAACTCTACCTCTATCTTGGTCTCTCTCCTTTCTCTCTATATATCTTCCTCTCTATACAACCAGAATACATAAAAAAAAACAATTACTGTACATTTTTAACTTTCCTGAGTACAAGAGAAAGTATTTGACTTCATGATAATGACTAGGGAAAAAAAGTATATAGGAAACCTAAACTCATAAACTAGGATCTAGTAATAGTATGAAGACTAGCATAGCATCTCACCAAAAACAAGGATAGACAGTCAAGTCCGAAATAGCAACAAAATTAAAGTAGAGGAAGCAAATGCAAAGAAAAAGGATTTCACCTCGAGATGAACCCTTGAAAAATGCACTGACACAAAACAACATCCCTCCCTCTCTCAAGGGGTTACCAACAGTGGCTCCATCTATCTCTCACTCTCCCAATCTCCATCTCTCTGTCCCTCTTTCTGTACCTAATGTACCAAGGTTGAATTTATAATAAACTATTGCACAAAGATCTCTCACTCTCTTTCTCTCTATCATCCTCTCTATATCCTCTGAATATCTATATCTGAATCTCCCTCTCCATAACTCTCTCACTATCTCTATGTCTCTCTCTATCTACGTGTCCCTCTCTTTTCTATCTCCATCTCCATCTATCTATCCATCTCATCTACCTATCCATCTCATTATCCATCTACCTATCCATCTACCTATCCATCTCATTATCTCTATGTATCTCTCCCTATCCATCTACCTATCCATCTCATTATCTCTATGTATCTTTCCTCTCTCTGTCTCTATATCTCTCCATCTCTGTCTCTATATCTCTACCTCTCTCAAAATCTCAATCTCAATCTCTCTCTCTATCTGTTGAACCCTCTTTCTGTACCTCCATCTCTCTCTCTCCCTCTCTCTTGTTTTCTCTACTCTCTCTCTCTCTACACCTAAACCAGCACAACACACAGGGCATTACAGATCGTAAAGTCGAGAATGAGATGGCAGTATTACTTATCCAGCCAATACAGAAAAGTCTTGATGCAAGGACCATGACAAAACTGTTACAGATTGATGGACAAGCATAGATTACTAGATAACCAATAAATAAAATGCACTGGGAAAATTTGATACTATCATGCAAAAGTAGATCCACAGAAAATATAAGAGTACAAAAGGGGATCTGGTGACGCATGTCTAAGATGTTGAAAAAAAAAGCAAGATTGAGAAACTTGAGAAATGGCATCACACATAACAGGAAATTTCGTTCAACAAAAAAGAATTTAAACCCGGATGCAGATCTGGAAAGCAGCAGAAAAAGGTAGTGTGAGACAAAAACAAGTACATCCAGATCGTGGGTGGGATTCCATTACCTGCCACTCTTCTGTAGGATCCAAGCACAGGTGTATCAGCTCAGCAACCCAACCCCATCTGAGAGCAACTCCAGCTCGACACACTGCTATTGGATTTGCCCGATTCTTCTGGGATTTTGCCTGGCTGCCCCCCTCCAATACTCGACACACTGCTCAAGTATCTGGAGGGTTCTGTGTCCTATGCGAGAGATGCAGAAATGTCCTCCACTTGCACACTGGAGAAATAAAAAAGGGGAACACGAAACAGCCCAGTGATGAAAGAGGAAAAAGACACTGCATGTGGGCCCAATTTATGAATAAGATTTAAAACAATAAACAATTACTGAATTAAAAAAAGGATACGTCTAATTCCTTCTTTCTTGCGGGACGGTCCTCCCACCCTCCCCTCTCTTTGGTGGTGCCGCCTCTGCAGCTGGCGGCGCAGGCGGCGTGATCCTATGGATCATCCCGATCGGCAGGCCCCTCCTCCGGCCGTGGAGCACCACATAATGGGGAAGCATCAAGAGAAAATGGTGGCATCCAGGGGAAAAGATCTACCAGCAAAGGTAACAACAGAAAAAATTTGATCAAAAACATCGAATCCAAAAATGAATTATTATAGAAAAACTCTGTTGAACTCCTATTTAATTGATTAGAACACACTAACCTCTAGAAAAAAGAACAAATGAATCAGATAATTTCCTTCTGGCTTCTACCAGTGACGTATTTGTTGTTGTAAGCAAATCCTTTGTATATATTTTCAAATGCTACCACTAAAATCTGCTAATAAATGCATACAAACTTTACAATTTTTTCACCAAAGAATGAATAAAAAGTAGATAAGGGAAAAAAAGAAATAGAGGTAGCAGAGATGTTCGTTCAGAACGGTGCAACATTTCAGATTCAAAATTTAACAGCACAAAGGTTACATTAGCGATTGGAAAAGCCATAAAAATGAAAAAAATACATGTCTCCACAACTGTATCAGACCACCCACAATACAAAATGCAATTTGTTACAGCATTTGAGTGATAAATTCTATTGCACAAACTAATATGCCGCGATTTGCACTCCTAGGAGACTAATTCCACAAAATATCGCAGCATCGATGGCCTCTGGGCAACATGATTGAGCATGGTCTTCAAGTTAATCTGATAGGGACATGCAAAGTAGAAAATAGTATAGTCAGTGACATTTCTTTCAGTAATTGATGCTGTAAAAAAGAAACTAGTTGAGCATTATCAAAAAAAAATGAGAAGGGACATGACTTAGAATAAATAGCAGTATATAGGCAGAAATACATTTTTTGTACATCTTTATATCTCATTGGAATTCATGTCTTAACTATTGGAGTTCATGAAACTTATGTTCTCATTGCAGATGGATAATTTAAACCAAAATAAACTATTGGAGGAATGTAAGAGAATGAAATTTGTGCGTAACACAAGGTTTCAAGACAGGTTCATACAGGTACATGTTAAATTTTTGTTATATCTAAGTACCGATGGTTCTGCTGAATGCAAAATTAAACTAACGCATGTGAATTCTGTTGGCGCCTTTTGTGAATGCTAGACTTGATAGAGAAGAGAGGCGAAAAGAAGAAGAACTCACTACAACTACAACTTGCAATATCTGCCCGGTGCTTATGAGAATAGTGGCACCAGAGCCCAACATACTCGGACATTTGAACTCAACCAGGTACAAGTAATTAGTAAAGTAAAACCGGTATGTAGAAGTGATAGGAATCACCGAAAACAGATCAGTCATGAATATACTAGGTCGACTCTCGTTTTTGGGCGTATGAAAACTTCCGCACCATGTCCATGTGTTTGCATGTTTGACTATACTCGTGTTTGGCATTGGACCATGCAATGCTAGTATACTATTGTAGTGCTATCAGTGGCCATTTTTACTATCGTTGGAGGCATCTTCTCGCTTTGGACCTATGTAACACCGGTTTTAAGAACAAAACCCGAGATGAAGCCATATGTGAGCCCTGGAAGTCAAATCTCACATATAGTTTACAAATTATTGGTAATATCAATTCACAATGCTCAAAATATAACGAACATAATATAAAAGCAAATAACCTCAGCTAGCGTACAGCGGAAAAGACTCTTCAATCTTCTGGTGTAGACTCCACGTGGACCGACCGACCGGTTGATCACAAGCCTAACTTCTTCCCCGAGGTGTGGGGAAATAGCAAGGGTGAGTCCATGTCGAACTCCGCAAGCATAACATGGGGTTATGAGGCTCAAAAAGGCTTGACACTGGTTTAATCATGGTAAGCATTTTAGTAAATCAAAGTTTTAGCATTTATTTAGCATTAAGTTATGCTTAATCCATTAGCCCACATTATCATCATAGGTATCGTTCTCATGACAGTCCATCGTCAACGTTCAGTTCCATCATCATCTTATGTCCATATCTCAGTATCATCTCTATTCTGTGATGTCTCCAAGGCCGTTCATGACCGCGAACACGGCTGATATATCAGTTTAAATAACTCTGCGCAGAGGTGTACACTTTCACTACGGGTCATGGTTTCCACCAGAGTAGGGTCGCGACTCCCTAAACAAACGAAAACCATATAAAGCCGTTCAAAGGCCCTCCTAAAAATATTAAGTGGCCAACAGAGCTACAACCCCGTTTCTCCCAATTCTGGCAAACCACCAACAAAGTTAGGTAAAACCCTTGAACAACTAGAGTCAGAGCCATGTGACCCCCATAGTTGTACTGTATATCCCGGATGATCACGACAGATAAGTCCTTACGGAGAGTCCAGGGCATCATGTAAAAGCATGAGCCCGACTCTAAAGTCCATGTTAACAACATTCATATCTTAACCATCATTTCATAAATTCATTCATATCATCATAAATTATTTAGGTAGAGCACTAGCAAGAACTACCCATATGCAATAACCCATAGGATTCAATGAACAAGATAACTGGCTAGGATGTCCTTAAGGTTGGCAAATTAGACACATGCATATGATTAAGTGATTAAAGTGAATAGGTAACAAGGATAGTCCCATGCTATACTTGCCTTAAATTGAGATCCTTCTTCACTTCCAAAACTCCAAGAGAAAACCTTCTTGATCGTCAAACGTGTTCCGGATCACCAACGCGAAACTCACCGACCGGACATCGACATAAAGCACCACACGTGCATCCGAGCAATCATACACGAAGCAAACAATAAAAGTAAATTAGAACAATACACCAACGGAGTAAAAACAAGTTAAAAAGTTTGTAAGAGCTATCTACACGTCACTAGCATCACAAACGCATAAAAGCACTCTAACCGGATCCATAGTGATCAAGAGGCGACTACCGAAAGGTTTAATTTGAAAATAAAACAAGAGCCTTTATTTATTTATTTTAATGATTCTAATAAAGCACTAAGCACACCCGATATGATATATGGAAGAGCTTCGAATAAGACCAAGGATGATCCATGGATGACTTGAAAAGGTATTTAGCCGATTAAACAATATGCATGCATGCAAATGACTTTGCATGGATATATGAACAAGACAGAGAGCAAGGTAGGATTCGGCAGATTGCATGTATGTGTGTATTGGCATGGTATTTCTATTGTATTCGTGATTTATTTTTCTATAGGAAAATCGGCAAGAAAACATGTGATGTCATGACATGACGTCATCCAGCTAGCAATGGAGCAGTGACATCGAGCGGATCAGCAAGTAGGAATTTGGATGGCCGATGTCATCGAAAGCTAGGAACTTTTATAGATTACTGGATAGAAACTTTGCATGTGCATGACGGGAGTAGCATGAGCGTGCCTTGAAGCCAAAACAGAACCAACAGGAGGAGGGTAGCTACGTGGTGGCTTTCATGGTGATTGTAGGTACATGTGTATTACCATGCATGTTCAACGATAGAGCTAGCTTTGCCGAACACGATGAAAGGAACGAAGTTGTACAGGGATGCGAGAGCTCACCTACGATGACCTCATTGGTCGGCAAACATGGAGAGCTCGACCGGCGAATGGGGTTTAGGGTTTAGGGTTTAGGGTTTAGGGTTTTAGCGTTCTGCGATGTTCGGGGTGCCGATGAGCACACGACAGAAAAGAAGAACGACGAGAGATAAACCGACGGTGCCAAGAGGTTCTTTACCGCTGGAACTGCCCGATGACGGATAGCTCGGGACAACGAAGATGCCGCAGGTGAACACGGCGCGGCTTCACCGATGATGTTTTGCACTCGGCGAGATCCAAAACGAGCGAGGGCAGAGGTGGCTAGGGCTTGCTACCGGCGAGAGTTTCACCGAGGTCGCCGCTGCTCGAGTAGATGGAAAAAGACGATCGCGGCGTAGCTAGGGTTTTGCGGCCGCCGCTGCAAAGTCGAGGCGACGTCTTGGTGCCGCTGCGGCTTGCTTTATAAAGGGCCTCGGCATGTGGCTGCACCGACGCGAAGAAATCCCGTGGCGGGTTTGGTGATGTGGTCCGCTCGGTTTCAAACTTAAAGTTGACAACGCCGACAAGAAGAGGCGGGCGCCATAGCATGCATCGCCGCATGGGAATTACCAGGATTTAGAAAGAAAATAAAACCAACCAAGCCTCTTGTTGCTATTTATAGCCGGACATGTCAATCGATTGTTCTTGGAGAAAGAAAAGAACAAAGGGCAACAGCTCATGGATATTTTTAGATGGCGATTGAGTTGTAGATAGGTACGACACCATGCACCCGGTGACCTGATGTCGTTCACGACAAGGAGACGTCTTTGGACAACCGGATTCTATTGCACTACGCAAAGGAAATAGGCAAGGCAAAAGCTAAGCCCTTCGGGTGAATAGAGAGGGAGAAAAGAATTCTTATCTCTTATTTGAACCAAATTTCTAAAATCATTTGCAAAGGAATTTGAATCTCTTTTCAGTTTCTAAAAAACAACAGCCATCACAATAGAAAATATGCATCAAAGCATGTATGCACAACCATGTTTCTAAATCCTATGATAAATTTTAATTTCACAAAAGTATTTAATTTCCTATATTTTATGAGCACAAAAATACATAAATAAATCATTTTATTCTATTTTCAAACATGCAAAAATTTGGGGTGTTACAACCTAAGAACAATATTCTGCAATCATAAGTGGGTGTAGTGTACCATCGATCAAAATTATAACAAAGTCCTACAACACAACTATGCAAAAAATATTCTATGATTTTACAGAAAGGCAACAAAAGCGAACAATAGTTATTTTATTATCCGTGGATTAGATTGTGCCTAGCTTGTGAACTGAATGATAGCATTTGGTTGCTTGTTTGTACGCTTTTTGCAAGGCATGAGATTAAAAATCCCTCCCTCCCTTTTGTCGAAAAAGCCTAAAACCCTTGCTAAGCATCCGTCTGCATTTGCAATACATAGGGTGAAGATGTCACAGATGCTTTGAAACGCCTTATCTATCTTTGCTTATGACAATAGTTTATACCGCTTCTACGCAACTAACAGACTTTTGTTTTTTTTTGACCAAAGAAATGGGGAAGTTGAAGATGATGCAAACCTATCCGACATACCAACATTTGAAGTTCCCGTGAGAACAATATGAAGGGCAGGTGCTTGAGGCGTAACAAGAGACTTTTCGTGCGGACCAACAAAAGAGTACCGAAGCTACCGATGGTGCGTAAGGGGGTCAAGAGACGCACTGAATATGAGGCAAGTGTAGAGGAAGGAGCCAACATAGAAGAGACCGATGAGATTCAAAAAGTCTTTGCAAGAGTTGGAAGATCAAGATCCCACAACAAAAGAAGAGAAGGAGATGGACGCCATGTTTCCCAAAGGAGAATATCCAACAATGGCGTAAATCATAGCTGCCCCCGCACCAACCGAAGGAATGATGTTCCGATGCGAAAAAGGATGCTTACGGCTTCTTCATTTGCCTACGCTAGGCGTGTTAGATTTGCAATAAAAAAGGAGCACAAGTTATAGAAACAAGGAAGGACAGATGACAAAGCTGGCGCCGCTAGTCTGCGCAACAAGCATAGGAAGAATGTGTTCGGTGACAACCCGGTGAAGCAAAGGAGATCAAATTACATTCGAAAAACAGACCGCCAGCGAGAGTCCGTTGAAGATAAGGCCGTAAGGTTGGGTTGCCGACACGGGTCAACCCGGAGCATAACCACGACCGCTACTATCGGAATGGCTAACAAGGTTCATGAGGTGCCACGCGAAACATCTCGAGCACCGATAAGCGCTTCATCTCGCCTTACGAGCGGCGGGGTACCTCCCAGAAAGTCATGGCAATCTACGATCCTTAAGAGGAAGCTTCAGAGCGGTTGGTTTCATGAAGTTCATATCGGCAACATAGCGGCCTGGCGAGAAAAGGAGACACGTGAACAAGGATATACAGGGACACATTGCGTGATGTTCGGGACGAAACAAAGCAAGATCCTGTGGTTCTACTACTCACCGCGGCTTTCGACTTCTGGATGATGGGGCGGCGGGAGTTAGAGTGTCTTTTGGACAGATATGATGGGAAAAAGAACTGGGTGTCGTATGGAGACTATTTGGCTTTTGACACCACCTTTAGCACAAACAGGTATGACATGCCGCTTGCTCCCTTAATTGGGGTGAACAATCATGGAAATACCGTGATATTTGGGTGTGGCCTCGCTCTGAAACCGTAGAGCCGAGACCTTTGATTGGTCAAGTTTTACGCCTTCCCGGATGCTATGGGTGGGAAGAGGCCCATCAACATCATCACGGACCCGGGACAAGGCAATTAGGAAGCCTATTCCGACCGTCTTCCCCGATGCAACGATAGATTACGCTCGGCACATTCTAGAGAACATAAAGAAGAATCAAGAGCTACCTAGCTACTCGAGGGCGATGGGCGCTCCCCGTGGTACCTCATTAAGAACGCCGATCCGTGAGGAGTTTGAGGAGGGGTGGCGAGAAGATCATGTCGGACCCTCAACACGAAGCGTAAGGAAAACGCTTATCTCGTGAGCTATATGCCATCGGGCATCTTTGGGCCCCAAAATACTTCAAGAACAAAAGCTGTACCCATTCTCCTCAACCACGTGGGGAGAGCGAGAGCACAAACTCATTGCTCAAAGGGTATGTTATGCATAAGGACACGATAACAAGGTTCTTGAGCAGTACCGGATCATTCAGAAAAGAACCTCAACAAGTTGGACAGAAGAGGTATATTTCGAAGGAACCGTAGGCCCCACTTGGTCAAACTCTCCCATTGAGAAGGAGGCTATGAGCATCTTCACGAGACCTATCATCTCTCTGGCTGCGAGAAAGAGATGCTAAACAAACACAAACCTACATTGTCGAAAGAGAGAGTGGTGGCGCATATTTCCTCCTCAAGAGAGTCATTAGCTACGACAAAGGCGTAGTATGACAAGAAACAATACAAGGTGAGCGTATCGAAGATGGGCGGCAGTATACATGCTCATGTGCGAAGTTTCAAAGAGACGGGATGCATTGCTGCCATGTCTTTAATATAGCAACGAGGAAAGGTCCGACCAAACTCCCGAGTCATTCATTCATCCAAGGTGGACAATTGACATGGATAGGAAACTTCGATGATATGACTAAAGCACAAGGAATGGGGCAGCAAACGGAGGATGAGAATTCATTGCACTATATTGTCATGATGAGCAAGATGTCCAAGCATTGTGCGTAAAATGTGCAAGGACCAAGTGTCAAGGCAACTGTTCGATGATGGTGTTGAGAAGTTGGTCAAGAGCATCAAAAAAGAAAAGGGATACTATGACTAGAAATGAGGATGCTTTAGCTGCGGGAGCGCCGCTACAAGCACGCAGTCTTTGGTATCGCCATCGCAGAGATAACATTACAATGGATAACAGCCAACCATCAACACAAAGTTGTATACAATGACCCCCATAAGGGAAAAGGTCAAGCGTCAATAATGCAAAAAGGATGAAGCCAACTCATGAGTTAATAGCAATGCAAGAAAAGAAGAAGCATCAAGTTCGGCGGTGCAATCGCTTGCGGTCGAAACTCATTTCAAAGACAAATGTCCATCTAGAAACAATGCAACGTGATCTTCGAAAAAAATGAAAAAGAGAGTCGAGAAAATACATGTTACACAACATAACAGTCTTTTATTTGAAGAATTTATAATTTCTAATAGTTTAGCATGCCACAAGTGGAAAAAAAAGAGGGTAGAAAGAGAATGTATATCCATTATTGAAGAAAAAGATATATGTACCGAGGATGTTTAAGTCCTGCACCTTATAGCTTGTTTGATAGCTCGCCATTGTTTCTTTGTTTTTTGGGTGCCTTAAAATGTAGTTAACAATCTGCTTACGGTACTCTACGATGTTCGATATGTCAACGATAAATATGAGCACTTGTTAACAAAATCCGGATGGATCGGATCAAGAATAAATACAACTTTTATTTTTAAAAAATACCTTATTGCTCATTGGAGACAATTTCCTCCACACCACAAAGCCATGAATTTCATAACAAATATTCCACATCATAGCCGTGTATTGACAAAAATACATGGAACCGTGTCGGGAAAGATCTAAGTTCGATCTATTCAACATGTTGCTACAAATGTATTTAAGCAAGATAAAAGTATTTTAGCATATGTATTTAACCAAGACAAAGTAGAGCTATAATCCAACAAAAAAAAAAGAAATTGGCCAAGTTGCCAACATAAAACATGAAGGAGAAACAAGAAACAAAAAAGACAAAGAAAAAAACATCTATTTCTCTTACCCTCTCAACCACTACCCCTATCTTACAATCTCTCCCTCTATCTCTGTCCCTATCTATATCCCTCCCTCTCTCTCTCAATCTCTCTCTCTCTATCCCTCTCTGTCTCTTGCTGTCCCTCTCTGTAATACCCGGTTTTAAGAGCAAAACCAAGTATACACCATATGTGAGCCCTGGAAGTCAAATCTCACATATAGCTACAAAAGAAGGGTAGTATCAAATCAACAATGCTTAATTTATAACAAACATAATATAAAACAAAATAACCTCAAATAGCAGAGATAGCGGAACGACACTCCGACCTTACGGTGTAGACTCCACAGTGGAACGACCGACCGGTGGACCACAAGCCTAAACTTCACCCGAGGTGTGGGGAATAGCAAGAGTGAGTCCATGTCGAACTCAACAAGAATGGCAAGGCAATATCTTACCCAAATACCATGATCACTATAACATAATAATGTAGAGCATATAAACAATAAATTATGAACTATTAAACAAGCATAGGTCATCATCTTTAATGCAAAGGTTCCAAGGCCGCTCATGACCGTGAGAGCACGGCTGATATACCAGCTTTTTACTCACTGCGCAGAGGTGTACACTTTCACCGTGGAGCCGTGAATTGTCCTTTCGCCTTCGGGGTGATCGGCCCCTTAACCCTCTTCCTAGGACGATCGGCAGGTTCACCGTGGAAGCCTTTCATAGGTTCTTCTAACAAGTTAGGGCCGCTAGGTATCTTCCGTCAGTCCGGGTGATCAACCCGCGGGAATCCTCTGGCCTGCGGCGCTTCCATGTGATACAACCCTACACCGGGGATCCATAGTCTGTTTTTACCCTAACGCCTTTTAAGAATCACGACAAGCTAGAAAAGGTCCCGGGTACTTGAGCTAAAACCGAGCCATGTAGCCCTCACGGTTGTACTTTGTTTTCCCTGAGACTCTAATACGCACAAGTCCACATGTTGCTAATAGTCATGTTTAACGCTCATTGCATAAACATCATTGTCATATGATCATGGTTAAAAGCTAACATATCCCAAACAATACTTGCCTTAATATCGATGCTTCTTCAAATCCAAAACTTCCAAGAGAAATCCTTCTTCACTTCCAAAGCTCAAGACAAGTCCTTCTTGATTGACAACTTTTGGATCACCACGTAAAGCTCACCGTCTACTTGATTCCAATTAACAACACACAATCAAATTGGGCCAATCATGCATAACAAGCAAAGCTATAATTAGAACAATACACCAACAGTGGATAAATAAGTTGAAAAGCTTATAAACCTATTCTACACGCCTCTACGATCACACAGACGTAAAGATCAATCAAAACGGAGCTAGAACGGAGAAGATACGCATTTTGCAAGTTTCGCGTGAATAAAATAATAAATTAAATTTAAACTTGAATTCTCAAAAGTTTGCAACAAGTTAAAAGTATGATAAACAAGAACGATTTATTCATGCTGGAATTGATTTGTGGATGGAGCAAAAGATACATACGCATATGACACCAAGGATTAAACATTGGAGATGTATTTTGAGCGTATTTCTGGAATTATTTTTATAAAGGAAAACGACAACAAAATTGCATGTAGCATGTGACGTGATGATGGTGTCAACAAGCTAGCTAGATCAAATCATGAAGGCAAAGCCGGGCTGCTTGGTTTGCTGTTTTGCTTGCTAGTGATATATGTATATGTACAAATATCTTGTATTTCAAGATTTATTGTTCTCAAGGAAAACGGCCAGAAATCATGTTGATGTCGTCATGATGTCATGAAAGCTAGGATTGATGTCATCAATTAAGCTAACTAGCAATTGGAGGAATCGGTTCTGCTAGGAATTGAATTGGAACAGAGTGCTTGCATGGCCGGCGATGGAACTTGACTGGACCTCGATGGAACAGCATACACGCATTGGTTTAACTTAGGAAAGGAACCGGAAAGTAGCAGACGAGGACGACCAGAACTCACCTAGCGATTTGCAACGATGAAAACAAGGCGAGGACGCGTGCAACCCAACTGGGCGGGCGGCGGCGACGCTGCATGTACCGGTCATCCAAGATGATCAAAACAAGGCAATCTTGAAGGTAGAAACAACACGACGACTTCGTGAGGTTGAATGGAAGGTTGACGTGAAACTTACAGGGACGAAGGATGGCAGGAAGCTCGATGCGGCAGAACAATGGAACCGTGCTCGATGGCTTCGTCTAGAGTTTCAGGCGGCTGCTGCTCGAGATAAGGCGGCGGCGTGCAGCTAGGGTTGCCAAGGACGATATGGACGCGAGCACAAGGCTTTTTAAAGAGGCACGGCACGCGGCGGCTGGATTTATAGGTTCGGTTACTAGCAGCGCAAGAAAGAAAAATAGGCCGGCTCGGGCTGGAGACAAGGAAGGGGTCCGAACAACTACCAGGGTGAAGAGAGAGAGAGAAAAGGATAAATACTTTTCTTTTATTTGAAACTCAATTTGAAATGCCTTTCAAAGAATTTGAACTCCTTTTTCAGCTTTTGGTCAAACCACTCACTCAATAAATCCAATGCAACAGCATGAATGATCAAACATGTGTCTAAATCCTATGATAAATTTTAATTTGACAAAAATATTTATTTTCCTATATTTCATGAACACAAAAATTTAAAATAAATCATTTTTCTTCTCTATTTCAAAAAGAGCTAAATTTCGGTGTTACACTCTCCATCTCTATCACTGAGCCTCTATTTCTAAATCTCTGTCCCTCTCTCTCTGTATAACTCTCACTATCTTTATCTCCATCTCTAGCACCCTATTCCTGTCCCTATCCCTCCAACCCTCTCTCTCTAAACAATGGTGAAGTGGTACACACTCTAAAACTTACCACTAACCTTGCAGACTAGAACAAGGAAGGTGCAGGAATAAATGGTGCAGCAGGAAAACAACATGGAGAATCAGAAAAGGTGAACTAGATCCAACCAAATATGGCAGAGGTCATTGATACCCGCTAACTTATTTTCTCTTCTACTTAATAGTTATATTTCATCAAAGGCCACTCTAGACAAATACACAAATCTATCATAGGCCTAACTTTTTGTTGCTACATATGCTTAAATACATATGTAGACCGGGAGGAGATGACTCAAAGAACAAGTAAAAATGTAATTCCTAATGATTATTACTCTCTCAAACTCTCTATTTAATTTCTATCTATCTAAGTCCTACTGATTATAACTGAAGAACTTATTAGTCAAGAACTTATTAGTGCAAATCTCTCTACTTAATTCTTTCTCTCCATACATCTATTTATTATAACTCTCTCTCTCTCCCTAACTCTCTCTATTTATTACTATCCGACTATATCTCACCCTCTCATACTACCTCTATATTCTCTCTCAATACGAAAAAACTAATCATAAAAAGTTGGGAACATACTTGTTCTTACATTTGTAGTCTTTGTCGGATGATTTTTGAAATCATCTAGATTGGGCTTGGCATACATAGACTCATAGAGCAGCGACTAAATTATTACACTAAAACAGAAAACAAAAAAATGCCGAGAAAAGTGTTAAAATGATGGAAAATACATGGACTTATAAAGAAATAGAATCATCTTACTATCTGAATTGAGGTCTTCAAATGTGTAGGAGACATTTCACATGAGTTTAAGAAGTCAAATCGATGATCTCTGAGATCAACAACTATTAACCACCAATGATCAACTTCAAGAACAGGGGATCATGACACGAGAATTGTTCAAATGGACAAATAATTAAGTTAACTTAACCAATATTGATAAATGTAAAAAGAAATTCACTAACCATATCATAATTATCCATTGAAAATTCCAAGGTCTTCTTAACATATTCCTTTACTGCAGAGACCTTGAACCGCTTTGGTTACCCTTAGTTTGGCCTGTTTTTGTTGAAACAACAGTATAAGGTAAAATTATATTATTTTTTTTTAAAAAAATGCAAAAGACCACAAAAAGTAGAAAAGAAATGTGGGAGAAGAAAAAAAGAAGAAACAAATATGCGGGCGATAGGGATAAAGATATGTTACCACAATATCAGTAGTCAAGAAACATTTGCTGGGATTAAATTTCTTGGGAATTAATTTCTTTGCCTCACAATAAGAACTGTACTCTAGATTCATTGCCTCACAAAACACATCCATCTCAAAGTTGCCTACCCATCCCCTTGCTTTGAAAGATTCTACAAATTTATCTTCAGTAATATAGAACCGACCAATGTTGGCAACTATGTTAATGCATAAATGATATAAAAAGGTGAAAACAAAAAGTTAGTGTTGTCAATATACTCTGTTTTAAAAAAAAATATGAGCGAAACAAACATCTTAATGAAAACAACCAGCAGCTGTTTTCAAATGATAAAATTAAAAAGTATGGCTGAAGTGACTCGATCAGTCCCAAATACACAAAAAGAAAAAATGAAGCTACGGATACATGAATATGATATTAATATGCTACTGTCAACATACTGTCAACACTTGCAGTCTCTCTGTCCCTCTATCTCTCTCTCCCTAATCCTCAAGGATTTAGTATTTATAATGAACTATTGCAGAAAGGCATCTCAATATCTTTCTCTATCTCATGCTCTCTCTCCTCTATCTATATCTAACTCTCTCTACCTCTCTCACTATCTCCATCTTTGTCTCTATCTATCTCCATATCTTTCTCTCTGCATCTCCATCTATCTATAAAAATCTCTCTCTCCCCCCCTGTCTCTTGCTCTCTCTCCTCTCTCTAAATATACCTATGTCTCTCTACTTCCCACTAGATAAAATTCAAGAGAGAAGTAGGGAGTCCTCGATGTGTACTTCTCCAAAGCTTTTTTTTTTAAAGTTCCCACTTGATAAATTCATATAGGAAGCAAAAGATGAAAGACCATGGGGGAGAAGAGAGTTCTCAAAATCACCAAGTAGGTAAATTGAATAGAAAAGTAGGGAACTAGATACAGAGAGGTTAAAAAAAAAAATGGGGAAGAACATCAACAGTTAATAGAGGACACGTGATAATGTGTTTCTATAAGAATTTATTTTTGGAATAGCTCTGTGGTTCTCCTAAACTGAGCATCTGTGCTGTTTCCATCCAAGCATAGTCTGAATTGGGATTCAAGGCCTAGACCCAAAGCGATAGCGCATTCATACCCATAGCTACTGCATTTCATTATATATCTATATATTCAACATAATGACATGATGCTTAATGTGTGTTTAGCTACTCTTAAAGTGTTGCCCAACTTTTAGACATGGATTCATTCACATAATATTTTTTGTTATGGTAGCATGTCTGTTTGAAATTCCTTTCACATAAAGTTGCATCTAGCCGGTTTTCCAAACATGTGCATGGCAAAAAAAAAAAAAAACCAATAAATGCTTGGATGAAATACCTTTCTTGCTTTGCTTTCGCTTAGATACACGCCTAGTTGCCAAATCATATAATTTATTCTCGATGCTTGACAATTGAATCTTCTCTTGGGGATGGTTAAAGAACAAATCTTGTGTACCCAAATGAACTGAAGGTTTCGAGCCCGCTTTCTTGCAAATTGTTCAAATGACTTCCTCTCTTAATAGCAAAGAGCAATATACATGTAAAAAAAATATGAGGAAAAAAAAAAAGGTTATCATTCATCGCAAAAAACTATAGTAAGATATATGACAAATACATGTAAACTTGTATAAAATGCTAAGGGTTGCTTACCACCACGAACGGGATGGATTTGCCACTTGCCGATTACATCTTTGTCACTATCTTTTGACCCGATTCCAAATGAATAGGCATTCTCGCTAGAAGTATTGTGCAATACACTTAATCTTTGTTTTTTTTAGCCTTGTCACTAGCTGAAACAGAACCAGTGACAACCACTTTTGGAATCTTAGAGATCGCAGCAGCTTTCCTTTTAGAACTATCCACCGGACGTTCTACCCCTTCGAAAGGATCGGGTACAATGTAATCAAGGTGCCTCTTCCTACCGTCTCCAACCGCAAAAAAAAAAAAAAACGAAAAATGTGGGAACAAATTGGAGAAATGTCCGCATGACTGATTTTTAAAAAAAAAAGGAAAAAAAAAAAACAAAATGTAATGCAAGGCTATTGTAGGCAAAATTGCTTACCACAACCAAATTGATTATCACCTTTAGCATGAGACTTAAGATTGCTTGTGTAATGGAATCGCTAACTTCAATACCAATTGTAGGGATGGTTGGAAAAATTGGAGTGTTTGAGGAAATAGGTCGACCCGCAGTTGATACTTCCATTAGATGTTGACTCGGTATGAATTGGTACATCTCCACTATTGGTACTTGTCTTTGCCCTCGTTGTTCATGTCCTAATACATTCTCAACAAAACTCCGACCGACCATCATTCGCACCCGCCTTCTCGCACGTAAGGCTCAACAACATGTTCTTCTCGCCCACCAAATTTTTATTAGCACCAGTAACCACCTTGGCATTACCTCTCGCTTTGGTATGCTAACCAAGGTCGGGAACAGATGCAATACATTATCATCGACATTCGGTGGCCGAGATTTTCCAAGTTATCCAAACCTTCTACAATTAATCTTTGATTTTACGCATCCTTGCTTTTTTTGAAAACGTAACCACTTTGTCAACCTCTTCGCAGTTACTACCGACAACATCAATCTTCTTTTTCCGACCGCTAGATGGAGGTACTTCACCTTCAAAAGAATCTGGTACTACACTAGGTGTACTGTCGCACATGTAAACACATATACCAAAAAGTAAGGAAAAACTTTAGTATAAAAACAATTTTAAAAAAGAGTATTGTGAATACTTGCTCACCAAAATTTGAAGGACGGCCGCCTAGTTGACCGGTGTCCACCTCGGATTACTTTCCTACCGAAAATGAGAGGTTCATCAAAAGGGTTCCCCGCCACCAATAGAATTGTCGTGGGTCGGACAAAGAAAAATCATTGTCTTCCCGACTTGCATCGCTTCATTGGGCTGAAGAACAATCTCGTGTTTGCTTGCACTATCTTTTGTTCCTCGCATTTTTCCATGCACAACATTCTCGGGGTGAATCATTAACTACTTCCCGCTCATCGCCGCTTTTTTTACGTTCGACTAGGCATACCTCCATCAAGTTTTGCCTTCCCTTTTCTTGTTGCACCGGGCATGAATGCGCCTTCGCTGTGTTCAATGCACTATTATTGGCAAAGGCAGTCCCATCACCGTAATCTTCTACTTCCATCTCCTCGATGAGGCCCTTTGCCCGCTTCGCTACGGGTTCTCAAGCCTACATAAACAGGTGTAGGCTCCCTTTGCTTGCTTCGCGGGGTAGTCACCCCTCGAGCAAAATCTCTCTGCGGCCCCGAACAGAGTCGCTTCACCACCATTGCTGTCCATAGGAACAGATGGACTGGGGGCATCATTAGCTCTAGGAGCGTATGCCAAAGACCACCAAGATTAGTCCACATGAACTCGCCATGGAGCAAAGTTGACTGGAGACAACAGGTTGGATTGCGTAAATGGATGCGCCATGATATCTCTATGAAATTTGGTGCACATGTCTCCGATCCGCTCCTTGCCCGCTCACATAAAGCATACACCAAAAACAAATAATATGATAAGAAAACTAATAGTGCAAGATTGAATTGCATGAACAGAAAATTGAAAAGATCAAAAAGAGGGAAATGAGTAGTTACATTTGCTTGATTGTCGACTCTCTCGCAAGTTTAAATCATCATGTGGTGCCATGTTTTCAATGAAACTCTCAACTTGTGCAGGCAATCTAGCAAAAAATTGTTGAAGACAACGAACCAAAAACTACAAATGGGGTCTCACTCACATGCTTTAGCTATTACAATAATAAAAACTATGTAAATTTCATATATAAAAAAAATTGCAGCATACTAAACTAAGCATTCATGTCTCGCAATAAGTTTAAAACTTAAACTACAAAGATACTAAACTTTAGTATTGTCAACACCTAAACATAATAATTTATTTCCAGAAAAATTTTTAAAAGCACATACATCAATGTCCCCGAAAGAATTGTCGCCATTCATCCCTTCCAAATCCAAATATTCAAATGACCATCCGATCATTCCAAACCTTGATACGAGGCCAATCTTCACGTAGTATGATTTCTCGGTGCCTTGACGTATTCAAAGAATGCAAACTATGTGTCCAACAAAAAAAATTGTGAGTTTCGATAATCAAGAAATGGTAAAAGAAGGCACATGTTTGCAAAAAAAAAAGGCTAAAAAGGTTTCAAAAGTACCCACCACTAAGCGAGCGAATGATGCAACCACAAAATGTAGGCATCCGATAGGTTTCAAATACAGATTTCGGAAAGCTTGTGTTCCTTCTACTAACCGGTCAACAATAAAAGAGCTCCAAATATACTTTCCTATGTCCGCAAATGTATAAATCTACAGAGTAATATCTTTTTTTGGGCTCTAGGATAACCCGTAGGGCGAGAAGGGATGAAAGTGATATCGGATGAAAACACGGACAAACTTCTCTCCCCGTAAGTTCTGGGTCGACCAAGCTAAACAACTCATTGATAGTCGGTGCAATCTGGGTTCCAAAGATCACCAAGAACGGTTGCTATTTCTTCCCTTTGAAGCATGCTCTTTGATTTTCCAACCACCTAAAGGTATTTCAAGTATCCGATGCGCCACAAATGCATTTACTTCAAAAGAACACCCATTCTCCATCCACACAAATCCTTGTCGCTACATCAAATCGCATGCCAAAGATATACGCCATCGATCCGGGTAACTCATCGCAAATCAAAATGCAACAAGCTACCAAAGCCACAAGCCCCGACGGAAGATCTTTGTGCATCACCAAATTCTTTACAAAATTTGAAAACTTGCCACACTTTGTACTTGTACTTTGAAACTCACAAAATAGAAATAAAGAACCAATCTTATTATGTATGATAACATGACAAAAAGATAATAGTAGGCAAAAGTAAATTTTAACTAGCAAGACATAAATAAAAAATAGTTCAAAATAAAAGTTTTATGTTGCAATAGTTCAAAGTTTTTAACATATAAATTAAAAGTTTTTCACTATAAAAGCACAAAGTTTTATATCTAATGTAAAAAGTTTTGAACCTAGCAATACAAAGTTCCTAAGATTATAGTGTAAAGTTTTTGAACCTACCAAGAAAAAAGTTTTTAAAAAATAATATAGTTGAAAGAAAAGTTTATTATGCAATAGTTCAAAGTTATTTAAATATCAATATAAAGTTTGCTATCTCATCATTCAAAGTTTTGTAACAGCAAGTCTAAAAGTTTTTAAGCTATTAATTAAAAAGTTTTTCACTACAATAGTACAAAGTTTCATATCTAGTGTAAAAGTTTTGAACCTAGCAATACAAAGTTGCTAATATTATAGTGTAAAAGTTTTGAACCTAGCACTAAAAAGTTTTTAAATATTTGATTCCAAAGTTTTAAATATTTGATTCCAACAAGTTCGAGAGAAAAGGTTATTATGCAATAGTGCAAAGTTAATTAAATAGCAATATAAAATTTGCTATCTCATGATTCAAAGTTTATAATGTACATAGTTCAAAGTTATTCAAATAGCAATATAAAGTTTTCTATCTCCCGATTCAAAAGTTTTGTAAAAAGAAGTGTGAAGTTTTTCAACTAATCTCTTAATTTAGTTTTAATCGTAAACTAAATATTCTCAACCAATCATGCAAAAGTTTTTAAAAAGGGACTTGCTATATCTCGCCACCTGAAAAAAAGTAACATTTCAGGCATGTGAGCGGCGTTGGATGGCCCTCCCCGCCATCCGTTTGCTTCCCTTTTTGTCTTCTATCCTCTAACGGGCCCGCCAAAATAAACCCGTTAACCAAAACGCCTTTGCACGCCAGTACACACCGGTTTTTGTCTAATCACTACACCGCTTTACAAACGGAAAACGGAGACAAAAACATACAAATCGCCCCCACCTAAACCCCCCCGCAAGTCCGGCCCCAACTCGCTATAAGTATAGGCACGGGTGCCGCCGAACCCCTCCGCCATCCCCACCACGTTAAGCTGAAGTTTCGTCCATTAGCACCCACTCATCAAGATCCCTGGCGCCGTCAGATAATGCGCAAATTCACTATAGTGGGATTAGCATTTCATGATTTGTTGAGGACCCACTCAAGTTTAGATAGAAAGACATATTATGAACCACATAAAAAATGAAGGCATAATCATTTGTACCAAGTAAACAAAGGAACCATATATATGACCTTGAAAAATTTGAACCATGCACAAGAAAAATGCACATTTGTGTTAGGGGCAACTATTACTTTTTGATATTGCACAAATAGAAAAGGCTCAACCGTAAAAAGCCCACCGGTGCATATATATGTTATGTGGTGCCAGTGAGGCCTATATCTCAAGTCACACTATAGCACAAAAGATGAGTCAAACTCCCAAAAAAAAAAAGAGTTAACTAGTGCCCCGATTTGTATTTATGGAGACAAAGAATCTATCAAAAGAGGGTCAAGGTGGCCTGTGCAAGCAGCAAATGAGTCGCACCAAGCCCTACCCCCGCCCAATAGTCCACGTAATATGGAGGACCGGATCACCGCATTGTCTCACCTAATGAGATTCACATATTTTAAGATATTCTGAACAAACATAGGCACAATGAATATGATCTTGAAAAATTTCGAACACAAATACGAAAAATTGCAAATTCCAAATAGTGCAACTAGTACTTGTTGATAATGCAATTATACTATTTATGAATATAATGTAGTGTGGGTTAACACAAATCACAAAATACAGATGACAAGGTGTGTTAACACAAATCACAAAAGGTTTATGAACACCTACTATTTGTCTGGTCTTAATCTCATCCCTTCATCTTAAAAAATGCAAAACACATTAAAGAATAATAGCTAGGAGACTCGGGTGTGCTTACTCAAAGCAAGAGCTTGCGCACATCAATGACGAGCGGTGAAGTTCATTGTCTTGTCAAAGTAAGGTAGGTATTTAATGGTAGGTACGCCTATGTGCTTACCGGAAAGTTTGTGGTGGTGCTAGAACCCCAAAGACTTCAAAGCCGCAAGATCATACGCCCGGCCGCCTTCTCCTCCTTATCATAGCCACCTTCGGTTTCATGAAGAAGAAGTCATCATCAATATGATGCTTCTTCACGAGATGCTACATACCATACATGGATAATGAAAACCCCGAAGTTTATTTAGTTTTTCTTACCCAAATACACCGAACACCGTAAGCATCACCGCAAGTATTGGCACCAAGACGACATGTAAAAAGGAGAGTTAGTTA
Source organism: Hyparrhenia diplandra (assembly GCA_015847255.1). NCBI lineage: Eukaryota > Viridiplantae > Streptophyta > Magnoliopsida > Poales > Poaceae > Hyparrhenia > Hyparrhenia diplandra. The sequence goes on along the minus strand of JADLZK010008249.1, from coordinate 10,046 downwards.
CTACACAAATTTGTAGCGTAGACATACCGCAACGGACTAGTGATGTACCTTGGCGGCCCTTGCGGCTCGACCTTCACGCCGACAAATGTTATCCCACGATGTGCCTCAGATCCGCCAAATCCACGGATGCCTAGAAATCACCAAAAATATCACATCACCTAAGATTCTCGACAGAGCCAAAACTCACAAATACAAGACTTATTGCTTGGAACAAAGAGAGATTGGCAAAATCCTCCCAATGTTGAGATAATCAAGGCAAAATAGAAGGCACAATACAAGGGGCATGACAAGGGACTATACAAAGACAATCAACAAAAAAATACAATATAAAGTACAAGACAAGGGACAATCAAAACACAATTCGCGTGTCCTCGCGATGATTTCGCGCCTCGGCCTCGAGGGCCTAACGCCCACTTCGGCCTCGGCGAAAGTGTTATTTTTCAAAAAGCCTTCAAATGTGGGTTTCTATAGGGAATCAAGCGTGTCATTTTGTACTATGTGATCTTGTATCGCAGGTCCCTGCTTGTTTTTAAACAATTTGTTTTTATTACAAGGAACAATATAGGGACATAAAATCGACATAAACAAGGTTACAGAGAAGACAATGTCATTTTGTACTTTGTTGTCTTGTATCGCAGGTCCCCGCTTGTTTTTAAACAATTTGTTTTTATTACAAGGAGGAAGATGCTCGCGTTTCAGTAACTAGAGGCGAGACAATGAAACCATGTATAACCGAGTACAACAACACCCAAGGTCATAAAACCATGTAACTAGAGGCGAGAAAGAACTGGTTTAGGCGCACACAAAACCGTAATGAACAAAGGAAAAGGTTGTTGTCCTCTACCGGGTTGTGCCACTTTTACAAAGATAAAATCATGCCTCGCACCTAAAGGTCGGGCCAAAGTACCACAAGTGCAAGCCCAGGGGGATTGACCCTCGCCAACTCTCGCCCCGCCCATCGACTCGACCCTCCCCCCGGGCCAGCAGCCACCACCCGCCGTGGCGCTACGGTTCGTCTGGAGCTCGGCCCTAGCTTCGCAGCCTGAAGCTCCGGCAACCCTAACGCCCGCGGCCACCACCCTCTTCCCCCACAGAGATCACAGAGCTTTCTATAGGAAGGACAAATCACGGAGGAGGAGGAGAAGATGCTCGCCGGAACCCTAGAGGAGGAGGAGCCACCGGAGGGGAGGGATAGAATGGAGGAGCCACCGTGTAGCAGGAAGACCACCGGCCAAAGCCTGAGCAAAGCAGCGGGGGCTATGGGTCACCAAATCATGCGATGATTTCGCACGCGCTTGTATAGGAAAAGTGCGTAAAAAAACAAATATGAAAATTGCACATTTTAAATAGTGCAACTAGTACATGTTGTAAATGCAATTATTCTCGCATAGGTATATAATTACAAAAAGGGCTCACACATGTGAAGCCTCACGAGAATACTGATTAACTTGTACTATCATTTGGTCAAAACAAGAAAGATGAAATCCAGAAAAATATAGTGAGGTGAACTGAATTGTGAACAAAAATGCAATTACATAGGAGTAACCAAATTTTGGCTTTTAAAAATGACAAGAAAACATGCTAAGGAGTAACCAAATATTAGAAGAAAAACGTAAGTGGAAGCAAACAAGCCCAAAATGGGGAACAAACCAACAATTATACAAATTTCATATTCTCGGAACTACAATTGCGGTGCTCTATATTTGCAATTTACATTAATCCGGTTTGCAATTCTTTAGATGACCTATATACATACTAACACAAAACACAAAGTTCAGCGATTTGTTAGCACAAGTACAAAATGAGGTGTGTTGGCACAAACGACAAGTAACAAAGATGTGGTGTGTGCTACTATAGATAGATTAGCTCGAAACAACTACTCTACATGGCTGCTGTAAAACCACTACAAACATGACATATGGCCATAGTGCTACAAAGAGCAAGAGCCGACCAAAATGCCAACCCCTACAACTAAGCATATTCAATTTATCAAGTTGGATTGCATGCCTATAAATTCAATGTAGCTAGGATTTTATTTGAATGGAAATATATTATTGGCAGATAAACAATGAACTAAGTACATATCAATGCATGTGCTAAATTAATAAGCTTGATACTACTTAGAGTATCATAAAATTCTTTACAAGGGATAGTTCTAGTAACATAGCGGATAATCGTGTACTAGACTTTGCATATTCATACAAGCAACTTCAAAATGCAATATATTTAGATTACTCATCCCACTGATCGACTTCATGTTTCGCTCCTTTCTGTTGGCACAAAGGACCCAAACAAGGACAAAGAACTCACAAATACCACCAATCCAAATCGGGGCATCGATAGATGAGATTAAGTAGGACCACTCGTAATTCTTTATCTCGCAACCACATAGACATACATCGGGAACCATGCTTGCAAAGAAGAACTTGCAATATTTGCCATTCAGTTTTGAGAAAAAAAAACTATGAATCTATACGGTAACATAAAAAGGAATTTTCAACAAAAAAAAAAATGCGAAAACTAGGATCAATATATATAGTAACTCCAATCTTATTCACACTTAACTAAAAATTCAAAAAATAACAGATTCGATGAAGAAAGCATACAATGAGTCAGTATGCGAATTATCTTTGATTTAGCCTCCATGTTATAATAGAAAACAATCTATTGTTGCTATTGTCGCCTAGTAGTAGATTATAGAAGTCTTAGGAGGTTATAGAGATTCGCTTAATTCCGATCCGCATTGACAATATATTAAACCTACTCCATCACTCTAATCTCAACTCTCCAGTTGACAACAAAGAAAAAATCCAAATCATTGCTGCTCTAGATTCTAGTGTTTTCTAAAAAAAAAAACTAGAGCAGGTGCAACAATATCCATGAACAATCTGGTATAGAGTTGTCCATCAATAAATGTGTGTAGCCATCAATATGCCGCTAGCACCGACAAAAAATTACGGACTCTTTTCGCTTAGCGTAGTCAACATCCGTGATCTCAGCTAGTAACTCCAGAGTCCAAATGGGTTTCAAGGAAATGTCTGGACCATATTCAATGTCCGTGGAGCCAAAAAATCTTCAATAGGTACCAAACCTTCATCAAACCCAAATAAAGAGAGTTGTCCAAAGATTCAAAGAATCCCAACAATCTATTTTCCAACAAGAAATGGAAAAACCCACCACAACAGAGCAACATGTCGAAACTTGCTCTTCCATTGCCCACATCAAGCGCATCACATCAATTCAATGCCATCACGGGTCACACTAAGACGCCTAGCATAGTGGCCGAGGACGGAATAAAATCAAGGTATGGCGAGGTTAATAACATAAACACTAAAATTTCAAATTATAAGTCATGGAATGTAAGGTCCATTACTACTATGAATTTATTTATGTTCAAAGATAAACAAGACATGCTCTGAATTTTTTTATCTCAGTAGAGGTAGATAGTAAAAATTACGAGAAACAAAGACAAAGTTACGTAAAGAAAAGAAGACTGAAAACAACAGCCAGAGTACGCAGACCAAGTTGCTTGCTAAACCCATGATGAGAAACAAAGACCAAGTTGCTTGCTATCAATTTATTTTCAACTAAGCCATCACCGTTGGTTCAAACATCAATTAATTTTGAACAATGTGCAAAAAATTGCATACAATATGTACTATTTTGGCATCATCATGTTCAAGGTCAAAAAACTTGTAATCCCACATCAAGGTTTCAGTCATTTGCTCGATATAAAAAATGTCAATGCTAGATTCACAAAAGACAACTACAACGGCATCACCCTCGACAATACCGAGGTGATCAAATAAAGGACAGTCACCCTTAAGGCGTTAGGGACATGACAGAAAACAATTTGTACGTAATCAATACTTGACCATATGTGGTAGGCGGGCTACAAAGAAAAGATCAAATGTAACCATTTCTTCTCTAAATAAATTATTCTACTTAACCGAGCCATATTAGCATTTGCATTGTACAAGTTTCGACAAGAGCAACCCGACACACCCAATCCCCGGCGTAAGTAGCAAAGAACGACCTTTTGCCGCTGAGACCTCCCGGTTTGCCTAATCCCTCCGATGGGCTCTTGTTTCATTTGCCCAAATCAATGTGTGCACTACAACAACCTAGGCTACAGATCTGCTCAACCCAAAATTGACCCCTCGAAAATGATTCTCGCAGCGAGGGCAAACCCTCCCTTGCTCACAGATCTCATCCCAATAGCGTAGAAGGTGAAGCTCCTCGCCACGCAGGAAGAATCAATCACCACATCAGGAAAGGGGATCGAGCAAATCCATGCACACATCGGAAGAACAAGGTCGAATCAAGCACCCGAGGTCCCAACCGTGTTGTCCCGCACACGGCGTGGAGTAGCTCCTTGGCGGTGCAGCCGTGGGTGTGGAGATCCGCGAGGTCGACGCGTCCCGCCAGTGACCTCGATGGCGTTGAGGCCCGGAGCACCACGGAGCCGCCCCACATGCGGGCGATGGTGGCGGCGGGCTTGTCGAAGCCGCCGAAGTTGGTGACGGAACGCGACGCACGAGAGACGGGCGGGCCGAGCGCCGAGGTCGCCGAGAGAAGAATCGCCGCTCGGGAGAGTGGGAGGAAGAGCCGTAGACGAGCGAAGTTCAGCACTCGCGGGGGCGGATCGGGATCGCCGTTAGCGGGTTCGTCTCCACTCTTCGTGTCCGGACCCAAAAAGAAACAAACCCAATAACAACCAAACAGGCACACACATCTTGATGACGATCGAACAGACGGACGACGATCGCTGAACGAGACGTAAGAGTTCAGGCGACATAAGGATAGGAAAAATGTTTTAAAAAAAGGTACCAACACAAACTTTCATATCCATAGTTCGAATATTACAACTAGTACATAAAAGGGGTTCCGACCCTAAAAGGTCAAGTAGTTCAAAAATAAAATTATTTGGCATTATAACATACCTTCTTCGTCATTGCTTTGGCTTTTAAAACTTTCTCAATGAAAAAATGCAGGTACTAGCTTCACTCCACAAAACCTGTTATCGCAAAAATTTAAAAAGAATCAATGGAGTTGTCATTTAAAATTAAAGAATCGTTAATCAGGGAAAAAAAATGTAGTTTCTAATAATCCCTTTTATAACTAATATACTGCACCCACAAAACCGGGCCGTGGCATCGAACCAAAGGCGTATACTCTTTTTGTTAACTTTCGGAGACTATGCATTGCGCAAAACAACGAGGGCAAAGACAGTCTATATGATTTAAAAATACATCCTTACACACAATGTCCGTGCTCGACACATTGAATATTATTTGAACTCACCGATGAGTAAAAATTAAATGCAACACATATACCGATGACAAAGAAAACAAGAAATTTGAAAACCACCATCACTATATCTCCCCCTATATCCATCTCCCTCTCTACCTAGGTCTCTGTCTCTATCCTTTTCTCTCTCACTCCATACGTCTCTTCCTCTCCCACTCCCTCTCTCTACCTATCTCTCCCTCAACCTCCCTATCTACGCCGCTTTCGGTGCTACCAATTTCACATTGATATCACATTGATTACTGTTGAATGGATGTAACTAAACATCACCAATAAGCTTTACACTTAAAAAAGGATAGAGAGATAGAAAATGCAACAAGCATACAACAAAATGCCGAAGCACCGCTATTTCCATCTCTCTATCCTTCTCCCAATATCGTATCCCTCTACCTGTCCCTCTCTCCACCCCTCTCTCTCACTCCTCTCTCTTTACACTAAAATGAGTTGAAACATAGCATGGAACAAGTAAAAAGTTGATCTCTAATGCTAGAAAACTATGTAGTCAAAGTTCAGAGGTAATGAAAATGTTTCAGTAGCTCACATGCTAGAAAAGTAACAATCACAAATTTAATGCCAAGAGCAGGAAAAGGCAACAAGCATAAAACAAAAAAATCATTCTCCGTGAGTAATATTTGACAATCTACCAAAAAAATAAATGTAAATCGCACAAATCAACTACAGTGAAGCAAAAGTGTAGCAATATGCCTAAACAAAAAGAACTACTGTTCCAGGTGAAAAACAAATGTACCATGACCATGGCTTCAGTGCAAGAAAATTAGCATGTAGATGACATTTTTGCAAAAAACAAAGAATAAGCCTTTTTTTTCCCTTCTCAGCGCAAGGAAATCAATATCTCTATCTCACTCTCTCTCTCTATCTCGCCCACACAACCTTCTCACTCTATGTATCTATCTCTCTATGACTCCCTTTCTCTCCCTCTCTCTCCCAATCTCTCTCAATCTCCCTCTCTCTCCCTCTCTATACCTCTACCTCTAACTCTCCATCGTTCCCTCTCTCTCCCTCTCATGACCATACAATATAATACCAATCACCTTCAGGTATACAACTTCAGGTGTACAAATTGGACAAAATAAATTAATCTGAATCTAAGCATGCAACATGTAACTCCCAATCTCTCTCCTTCAAACATGCTAGCAAAACAAAAATAAATATAAAACCCACCTACACTATATCTCTCCCTCTATCCATCTCTATCTCAGATCCCTCCCTCTCTATACCTCGCTCTCTGTCTCTATCCTTATCTCTCACTCTATACCTATCTCTCCCTCCCCATCTCCCTCTCTCTCTACCAATCTCTCCCTCTCCCCCCTATCTCTCCCTCTCCCTATCTATCCCATCTCTACCTCATCTATCTATCCCTGTTTAATTTTACGTTTCTGTTATCCAACTGTTGCATGCTTTAAACCAAAGATATTAGTGTAAAAAATTGGAGTCTCCTGTAAATGATGAACTACATGTTGAAGTCATAAATAAATCACATAAGAAAGCAATCGATATATGCGGAGGTATAATGGAATTCTATTAATCAATTTTAACACTAATATAATACACCCTTAAAACCGACTTTTTTGAAACTACTTGACCGAGGTATCAAAAGATAATTCGAAAGATGAAGCATTTCAAGGCATAAATATGAAACCGGAATTGAAGTGCGGGAGAGAATTCAAAGCATAAAGGTTCAACTGTTTAAAAAATGTCTGAAGGTATATACAATGAATGTTCATGTACTTGAATAGGCCAAGAGTCTAATTGAGCTCATGTACATATTCCCTTTGTTGCAAGACAAGTGTTCACATTTGACCCAATCACCCCACAACCAAATTTTAAATGCTAAGATTTAATAGACAAACAACCGAAATTAGTGTCCTAACCTGTTCCTCGTATCCCAACGCCTCTCCATACGGGACACAAACGCCTCTCTATGCTAACTCGAGATTATTGGTTTACCAAAGCTAATATACCTACCCAATCCATCTTCGGGGGCAGGCTGCTTCACTGCCCTACCTACCTAAAAAAAAAAAAAAAAAAAAAAAAAAAAAAAAAAAAAAAAAAAAAAGTGGATGGACTGATAGGCAGGAGCGGCGAGAATCGCATACCTAGATGAGCTCCGGATGTTGAAGGACGCCAGGTGGTCGACAATTATAGATGTAGTTACTGCAAAGCAGATGTTCTATCTCAAGATTGAATGATTTCCACCACCGCCGACACAAATGCATAATTTCAGGGAAATTTCAGCTATTCATCCTACATAACGTATTCACATATTTCAAACATACATCATGTATCCGTGTTCATACTTGATACCACTATAATTGTCATCTATGTCATACACTTAAAGTGATCTACTCGATGTTTTACACTTAAAGTGATCTACTGATGTTTGTAGCAAGTTCAAACAAAGAAGAAACTGATTCCTAAAAAGAGTTATACATGCATCTATTTGCAACTCACTCTCTTCCCCCTCCCCTCTCTCTCTCTACATGCCTTTTCTTTCTCTCTACCTATGTCTTTCTAACTGCTTGCGAATCTTCCTTTTTTCTCTTCTTTGTCCGCCACTCTCCCTCCATCTACCTATCTATCCATATCTTTCCTTATCTATCCCCCTCTCTCTGTCCCTCTACCTCTATCTCCATATCTTTCCTTATCTATCCCCCTCTCTCTGTCCCTCTACCTCCATCTCTCCCTATTTTCCTCTCTCTCCCTCTCATGATGGTACAATATTATAACGATCGGATTAAGGTCTACAAAATTGGACAAAATAAAATGAGTCTAAACCTAGAATGGAACAAGTAAAAGTTGAGCTCTCATGCTAGAAAAATATGTAGTCAAAGTTCAGAGGTAATGATAAATGTTTCAAGTAGGTCACATGCTAGAAAGTATCAATCAAAAAATTTTAGTCCCGCATCAGAAAAAACCAGCAAGCATAAAACAAAAAATCAAAATCAAACTTAATCCAAACATAAAACAAATCGATATAAAAATGGAACAAAAACATACTATAGTTTATCAATCAACACACAAATAATATAGCAAATTAGCAAAAAAAAAAATTCTTGGTAGATCTCGAAACCTATAAAAAAGTCAAGTTGCTTTTATATGCATGCAAGAGCGTAAGTTTTCAATTGACAATTTGGTGATAATAAAGAGCAAGAGCAAATACCTGCTGGGCTAGATAAACAAAGAACCTTTACAAAGAGAAAATATATCGTTAGTCCACTTGGTGGATTCCTTGCACCATAGATTTACATATGCCGATGACAAAGACAACAATTTTGGTATTTTCACTGCAAAGGCAGAGAAGCTAGTAAGAGATATTTCATAACTACAGGATACTAATCAATCAAAAACCATTACCCTCAAGGGTGATATACTTGCATAGCCCTATTCATTGCTACCAATTTAATTACTAGTTAAACAACAATATTTAGAGAGAAGAAATTACAGCTACATTTGGATGCGTGGATTTGAAATGCAAAAGATAAATTTTAGTTAGAACAAATAATCAATGTAAATACAGCTCGACAAAGAATATTAATATTCAAGAACCGGTAGTATTACATCATTGCAAATGTTATTACGTTAAAAAAAAATGTAGCATCAAAAATTTATACATTGTGATGTTATATACTTAACAAACTGCACAATAACGACATGCATAATGTACTGCTATAACAGAAAAAGCTGCAGAAATCTGAGTGCATACCTAAGATAATATGAGAAATTATCTTTGATCATTGACAAACAAAATTGTTAACAAAATTATCTTTGAAATCTGAGTGCATAATGTACTTATAATGCACAGAAATCAGCATTAGCTCTAGTAGACAATTGAGATACTTTGATCATTGAGAAACAAAATTGTTGACAAAGCAATTAAGATGGCTCTAGTAGCAAATTCAGATACTTGGGTCATTCGGAAACAAACTTGTTAAGAATTCAGATGCAAATTTCTAAGATGCCACCCGACATCATGAATCATATAATGCACCCGAATCTGCGTAATCTTTAGCTGTTAACAAACAAATAATCTAAACCCTAATCCATGAACCAAAGGAAACATGATTCATATATTTCGTTTCTCCACCTCTCGCTCCTCGCATCCGACAGAGTTGCAGGAAGCACCGCTGTCGTACCTGGATGAGCCGCGAAGTCGAAAGGCGTACCGATGGATTGAACCTTGGATTCTGCAATACTCCACCTCCTAAACCGAAACCGCTCAAAATCGAAATCCGCCTCGCCTCGAATCCAAATCAAAAGCGTAAATCGTAATGAAGTCGGAAAACAGAGCGCACCTTGTAACAGATCCCGCTACCCGCCGCGGCTAGACGAGGACCAAGCGAGGCGAGGCGGAGGGTTCCTCGTCGGAAAAGGACGCCCAACGAAAACGCGCAACCCTTGCGCTGAGACCGGAGGAATACCTCGCTGCGCCGGACGTGAAGACGCAGCCGGAAGAACGCGGGCGACGCGCGGGCGACTCGACGCCGAGATCCACGAAGAAGGAGCACGAGACCGCGTCCGGATTAAGCGCGACGCCGGGCCGGAGCGGGAGGGGTGGAGAGAAGCGCGGCGAGGCGAAGCAGGGTTTTCCAAAATGCGCCAGAAAGAGAAATGAGAAAGGAACGTCAACCGGGTGACGGGCGGTCACGGAGTTTCACTGTTTCAAAAAAATTGAAAAAACGCACCATACCAAAGGGCCCAAAAAGAAAGAGAAGTAG